>JAFFZH010015540.1:2566-90593 GCA_018420115.1 Euura saliciscinereae | reverse complement strand
ACACGCGTTTTATCATATCATCACACCGAACGTTTTTCCTGTGCTAAATTGAATATTAAGATTTCGAATAAACTGAAAAAAAATCGGTGTTAGAATTGATGTAAAAATTTGTAAACATTTCCGCAGATACCGTTGAAGAAATATCAAATACGGTATCGGCATATTGATGAAAAAGTATTTTGAACGTAATAAAGTCCTGAGTAGTAAAATTGATACACTTATAATGTGATAATCGGATAGAAAATGTGTATTATTACATTATATGATACCTTACAGGTTTATAATACCCAATATCATGTGCTTTTGAATTTTATACGCCATTTTATGGTAAAAGTTTTGAAAAGTTCCTATATTTTCCTACAGTTAGGATTGAAAAATCGTACGACAGATAAGTGAATCTACTTCGAGTCTTCTAGTTCTATGAGTTTTGTTACAATTACTTTGCTAGTTTTCCGCAATCATTTTTTACTATTGACAATATAATAGCTTTCCACATTCATTTGCTTCGCTACTTTTCATAGCGTTTCACGTCTCTAGGTGATAATGTGACGTACCTTACAATTAGACAAAAAGTGTACCTCAGTATTGCAAACCTCTTAACATGCACGTGGCAAAGTCGAAATTATCTATGCCGACACAGCATTCTCCGAGGAATCTATTATATTGTCAGGAGATTTATAGGACGTTCTTACCCAGATTGGCACATCTAATGATTAATGACAGATGAATAATGATTATACCTGTCGGATGGCCTGGTGCAAGGGGATCCCGTGTTCCCTGAGGGTAGACTCGGTCAGGGTAGGCGCGTGGGCCAGGGCCGTGTCACTTACGACGCCGCTGCTTCCCGCGACCTGCACCCCGCTATCACTGCCACTTCCAATACTGCCACCACTTCCGCCGTCCATCACTATTGGTCTCACGATGTACTGCTGCCTCCCCATAACCTGCAATGAATCGTTAATGTAGCGTGTCACTCCGTACAGTCTTTCGCCATAGAACGGGACACTTATTTTTCGTTCCATAACGAATATTATACCTATACATGATTTCTTGAGTCCCGTTAGCGGATCAACGAATCCCGGTTATTATCTATAACCGAACGTTTACGCGCATGGGCGCGTATAAGGAACCAATTTTCGAGTATATATATCATAGTTGTTGCCTTCAAGTTGGATTCTGTACGCGTACGTAAAACTGTACGAATCCCTCATTCTTCACTCAAAGGATCGGTGGGATACAGATGAATGAGAAATATTTGTTTGTGCAGATGATTTTCCGTTAACAACACGTTATCATTGATGCAACCCGGGTTGCGCGTACACAGGCGCGAATGACTCGCTAGCTCGCTACTAGCTACACAGTCGTTAAACCTGAACATAACATTGTGGTAAACGTCAATTTGCATACGAAATCGAACAGTTGTGTACAGAAACCACGTGAATATAAAGAATTGGCCGTGAGCACGAGCTCAAGATATCCCATTGTCGTGGTGGCGGTAAATTGTCGTAAGATAAGTCGGTGAAAAATGTATGGACGTCCGTTCCTCTTGGCTGTCTTACCCCGACATTCCTCGAATCGTTGTAGTGGGATGAAGCGCCACCGTATAAGTAGTCGGATAACGATATTTAATATGAAAATATCTACAAAATGAATCGAAAAATGTATCATGCATCGGGAGAACCCAACGTTTCGACCGCAAATTATAAAAAATATTTTCCGCGTGTCTTTCAGTGACGCTGTAAGCCTTGAGTGCAATAGTTGATACTCGACTCCTTCCACGCGAGTCAATCGCGCGTTGAAAATCTGAAATCGACGAAACCTCGAGCGTTTAGGCAATAGGTATATGTCGCACAGCTGCGTTACCGAAACGAAGCGCCGGATGATTAGACACAAGGTTGATATTTCGGTACCGAGACTCTGTAAAATTATTAAATGCCAGACGAGACGGAATTAGAAAATTTCATTCTATAGGTCAAAAGTTGGTCGTCTCTCGGAAGGTCCGAAGTGCGAGGTTCGAAGTACGGTTGGCTGGTGCAGAGTGAAAAAAAAACTGACCAAGCGCTCGCCGCGGAAAACGCGTGGCGTGTGTCCTTGTGACAAAATCCTCCGTCACACTACAGGACTCTAAAGTCTATGAAGCTATAACGAACACCGAGTCATACAGGCTGCGAACCGAACGATCTCTGGCAAGCCGACACGAGCGCAGCAAAACGCTCGAATTCTTCACGGATACGACATAATTGCGTGGCCAACTACGCTATACCTTTATGTCTCTACTATAGTCTATACATTATGACGCGTCATCTATCTACCTACATCTTCGCGCAGTCCATTAAGACGAAAGTCCGAGAGCAGAATAATATATATATATATATAATATTATATAATAATAATAATAATAATAATAATAATAATAATAATAATAATAATAATAGAGCCGAAAATAAACAGTCGATTGATTACCATTTATCGCAGACGTGCAAGCACGACTCGAGAAAATGGGCATTCAATCGCTCGTTGTTAATTGTCGACTGATTCGTATGCGCTATACATATATTTGCTATTCTTATCACCTTGCGTTTATCCGTTTCACGTATTTCATCCATCTGATCGCACTCGTGGCTTGCGATTCTTACGAATTGATGAAAAGAGACGACAGAACAAACTAGATAGCGCAGTTTACGGGGCAGGGGTGTATACCCACGTCCAGAACCTGCGACGATTACACAACATGGCAGTAACGTATATATAGACATAAATCCGGCGATACCCGTGCCGTGACCACGTAGAATTTTCAACTACTAAATTTACGTATTGTCGATGTTTTCGTATGCATTGAGGATTTTAAAATATTATTCATCCATATTATTATTGTAAGTATCATCGTCGTGAAATCTTGATACAGGATAGAGAGGTAGTTCCTCATTGTATAAACAATTATATGTCTGTTTATATCATCTCGTTAGTTACACACACCCAATGAGTAGTGAAGATGGCGGGTGGTTCAGGGATAGGTTTCCGTTCAAAAATCTATATATTTTGCGATATAGTTTGTGGATTTTATTATATGTATAAAGATTCGTTGGGATTTCGAAATGAGCCGCAACCGAGGTAAAGGTGTCACAAGTTCCAACATGACGCGTCAGGGTAGCCTCATTATCATAGAGGTCGCAGGTGTCACGGCTTTCCGCACAAAAACTCACGCGACTCACATGCCGTGCCGGTCTGCGATGTGCTGCTATTCCGCGCTACCGTTATATCAAGTGTACCTATAAGAGCCACTTTCTGGAGAGTTGTGCCGGTCAAGTCACGTATCTACCATATCGCTATTTACCTGTGTGCCACAACCATGTCCTACCCCATGGATCCAAAAAGTAAATAATGTTAGTAGTATTTGAGAGTGAGGGGAGGAAAAATTGGGTTTTCGTAGCAGTAGTGGTGTTCGATCCACATCCATCTGGTGACCTCCTCCATTGTCGGTGAAAGGAAACAGTTCCCTGTTCCTGCACATACTTGTACGCATACCTTGATTCCCTATAGTGTTTCATTAGCCGGCGGAACTCCATTGGGAGGCTACTGTCTAGATTCGAATAATTGACAACGATTGCCTATATCGAGAACCGGAATATGGTCAGTCGGAAGTCGCTGGGTTCCTCGCGAGAATCGAGTTGGCTACCCCGGTATAGTCGAGATCGGTGGACTCCCGAGGTATACGAGTGAGGTCGGCGCAGGCGCACACTTGACTGCCCCCTTTCTCCGAAATCGGCCTTGTGCCTGGGAAGTGTGAAAAATACTGACAATGACCGTTCTCGGTTCAATTCCTGGAAATACATTTCTATTTTCGTCAGGTTACAAGTCCTCTACGCAAACGATAATCAGAATTATACCTACAGCCGACGCGGTTTACTGCAGGTATTGGACGCTCGCGGTACTTCATTTTTGGCGGAAACGTCGATGTACGGAATCAGAAACGATGCAGGGGTCAGAGATAGAGATCAACAACATACAATGAGTTTTAAATTTAAGTTAGGTTCGTCGATAAGATCCGACCTGAGGTTCGACCCGAGCCTCCGCTTCCCCGGTACAACTTCCTTCTCCTCCCCTTACCTCCCCGCCGTACTGCACGGTGCACAGTCGCACAGTCATCGCTTGCGCGCTGATTTTCCTGTGTCAAGATGCCTGCGGATGCCCGGTCCGTGGGAGCTAATTTCTTCGGCTGCGAGTTTCTAAAATAACAGCTTGCAACATATTCTCGATCTCTCATCCTCATAATCTTTTTCACATGCAGCAGAGAATTGATAAATTTCAGGTTCGAAGGATTTCACCCCAAGCTGGTCTCAACACTTCGAAGCATACAATTTTTCTCGTGAGACTAATTTTAAGGAGGCTCTAGCACGAACGGGTCATGCACAGAAAAAAATAATTTTTTAGTATATCATAAATCAAGTACCCATTCTCACGTATGCGAGATTTCAGACCGGGTCACCGACTGAATAAGCAAGATAAAAATAGTTGAAATTGGCATTTTTAGCATGGGCCTTATGGCAGGATCCCTCTCGAAAGACATGGGCCAATTGATATCTCTACATTTACTACACAGATGTTTATGAAAAACTAGAGTAATGTTGATTAGATCGCGAGGATTGCAAATACAACAATTCAGTATGGGGTCACAGACTCATATTATGAGATATTCGATGTCAAAGTCTCGAAAAATTTTAAATTTAGAGAGGTTATGGAACCGCGTAGAAATTCGGCAGCGAGACCGAAATATGATGGCAGAGCGCCTGCGCGAGAATTGAACCTCCGTCCGTCTAGCACTGGAGAAAGTGAGATAGAGAATCGCGGTGCTGCCATACTTATGTATGCAGTATCGTGCCGTAAAATTATTCTTCTTTCACGGTTTTTATTCAGTGGCGCGAAATTAATAATGTATTCGTAGAATTAACAATAATTTGATCGGAAGCAACTGCGTTATGACAAACTTGCGGTATTCTGTAAAAATAGAGGCCCTCGCGTAAGCCCCCACACAAATCGGCCCTTTGTGCTAGAGCCTCCTTAAAATGGATATTTTACGGATTTTAGGACCGCTGATTCCGAGAACGTGGTCAGATTTCTGCCTGCTCTAAACCTAAAAATCGTGAACGTATGGACTGGGTATATATGAAAGAATTTGTGGGTTCAACCTCACATTTATGATAATGGTATAACTTTGCCATTAGATTCGAATTTATCGACCGCGAAAACCAATACCAATTACGAATCAAGTAACCTTTCGGCCTCTCCTGAAAATAAGTACTTACTATGAATACGACCTTTGGCAAAAATAAAGCAAACCAGATGGATGACGGACACATTTTTGTCTTGCATTGAAAAAGAGTTGACAATTTTTATTTTAGTCTCTTATAATTCGGATGCCAAACTATTTCTGAGTCGCATCAATATTCGAGACTACGAGTGTCCGGTACATAGGTATATACAGCGAATGCAGTTGCTCGTCTACAAAGGTAGTACGATAGAAGCGGACCTGTGCGGATGAAACTTGTGCTATCTATTTACGCATACCTATACTGATAGGTAGTGAATTGGCAGTTGCATGAGTCAAAATTGATGTGGATGAATCGTGCGAAATTTCACCTGTATACTGAAATTTCTTTTCCCGCTGTGAGAAACATCAAAACAACAACACATAATATCTTCCTACCTGTATTTGCCATATATTTGTGAGAACATTGCTAAAGCGATGATAGAATTAGCATCGGAATACGTCTGTCTCGAGAACATCAAATAACGAGCCTGATAATAATTGTTATTCCCTGTTTTTTTTTGCACTAGTTCAGCAAATACTACATATATAAGTACTACGTATAATCATTTATTGGAGATGTGGAAGAGTCGTAAGCATTTGCGGAAATTGAGGGAAAAATTCGAGACCTTTTCATTTCCGCAAATACCCACGGCCTACATTGATTTGGTAGTGAGAACTCAGACTCCGGTTTCGAAAAAAATCCAAGTTTTTGGAAAAAGTCGATTTCTTTACGTTGACCGTATACAGGAAAGTGAAATAGCCGTCAATTTGAGTCTCATGGTGTCTTATTCGCACTCACACTAATTTTAAGCCAAACAGTCCCCTATACAGGGGTTGCATGCACGCGGCACTTACGTTAGTGGGTGATCGTCACAGCAGACACCATATTATCATACGTATAATGATAATTCATTGATTCTTTCCAAGATAAATTGACGAATGTGATATTCGGAAAAATCGACACCCAAAATGCGAAAATGACTTTATCCATACTCCATCATTTGGCTTGGGATGATTTTTATTGAAACATTTTCATCCATGTTCGTTCGGTTCGGAAAAAAAGCTGCTCCTTTATTTCGACTTTATTTGCAGCTGTTCGACAGGGAACACATAGAGCATACACACATTACGTGCCACCCGCATACTAGACATTTTACATTTCGTGCGCGTTATATACCATATAGCACTTTCCGACATTCCACTCCCCCGCGTACCATATAATCGGCGCTATAACGGTACCCGCGGAATTAAAAGTTCACATATACCTGCATCTGATGCAAACCCATACCTACATAGTAGATTTGGTGAAAATCAACTATCAATGTCTGATAATCATAGGACGGTCGTCGCTCTTGTCCCGAAATTTATGTAGCTATCGCGACGTATTCCCGGCGAATATATGCAATGATGGGTCCTGCAACTGGAGTTTCATTACCGCTGTTATTTATGAGAGAGTCTTAGAGCGGAATATAATATTGTTCGCTCAACGGACATGAAAACTGAGAAATGGACGGGGAAACTCCGGGGTCGAAAGATCAAGGTAGTTTGGTATTCTACAGGTAAGTAGAATACCAAACATCATGCATTCACGAGTGCTTATATTGTAGCTTTAAAGTGTGCAACTGATTACAATGGTTATATTCTTTATTGACTGCAAGAGATCAAAATCGATTGTAGCTTGATGACATCCGAGGTTCGATAATACGCGCAAACCGCGGTTGGATAATAGCTGGAATAAAGAAAGGACAAGCTTATACCTTTTCCGACAACATCCTTTTTTTTATAGGTATTCAATATCGAATGATTATCGCGGTCGTAGTCTCAATTGACTAGAGAACCTGTGGAAATCTTCACAGGCTATATTGACGAGGCTATGTTCATTACACCGACGAACGAATGTTAGAGATTCGAGAAATCGCGAAAACCGAATCTATTTTTTCTGGGCTGGAATGACACGTATATGGATCGGTGTACTCTGATTGTGAGAGTGAGGCTTCATGAGTCACGATGCGATGCATTGCGGGATCGTGAAAATAAACGTGACATAAGCTGAGGTTGCTATCGATGTACTGTGTATAATGTGCGAACGATGGACCCTCCATGTATTTGAGATACGCAGCTGCCCACCGTATCAACCTTACCCTAATAGTTGCCATAATGATAATACCCTGAAACAAATCATTTGACATGCGTGGTTTGGGAACGAATATTTTCAGTCTACAAGGTGTTTATGTTAACTCTGGCCATACTTCTAGGGTGTGTAGGGGCTACCTAGACAAGCATCTTGAGGGAAGACACCCATGGTTGGAAACTCATCCTAACGCCTGTGAAGGGCTTTGAAAGATTTGGTACCGCACGCTTGTTTGTAGTGTATTGAACGGATATGATCACTTTTGACCCAATGTTTCATTCATTGATTTGTTATTTTTCTGATTGTTTATTGCTTTCTTTATAGTCTTTATAGTTCATCGTTCTGTTGATCTGACACAAGAACTTTGTAATTGGATTGTTGTGTCGAAAGTGATCACATCTGATTCATTACGCTACGAACAAGCGCGCGCGGTACCATATCCTTCAAAGCCCTCCACAGCCGTTAAGATTAATTTCCGCCCATGGGTATATCATACCTCAAAATGCTTGTCTAGGTAACCCCTACACACCCTAGAAGTATGGCCAAAGTTAACATAAACACCCTGTATAACTGTCATCCGGATAGTCTGAAGATGTTGTTCGATTACAACCCACAACTAAGAGTAATATCGCGAATGGTCTGTGTTCCCAAAGTGTTTATCGTCGTTTTTATTTTTCCACTCTCTTATTCAGCGTTAATCCCATATCAACTTCACCTACTATACTGTACCTACTTGACTCTACTCTCTACTCATTGTCAGTTAATTAACTTTTGGCTGTCTTACGTATAGAAATGACCATCATGATTTCCTGGATTCGCAATCGCGTTTTTAGAAGCGAACATAATGTACGGTCGTTACGGCAACTATTTGACGTAACCGTTACGACGGCTGTTATTCGTACAGATACCACAACCCGGAAGAGTTTCGGCACTTGCACAAACGAAACGAAATAGAACGGAATGGGATATCTCGTACATGAAATAGGCTAGGGCCGAGTATACTTATTTCTACATCGTATGTTTTCCTATGTTGTTAGCCAAGATTTTCTTTCAGGGCATTAGTGGTTTCCGTCAGCTACACGAACTATTGCGATCAGCTGGTGAGTCGTGGGGACGTAAAGCTCAATTAACATTACATCAATTACATTAACCAGGGAGACCAAACGCATTTTTGCAAAATCACCTATATTCGCAAGTTCCAGGTTCTGCGCATACGTAACTGTATGCAGCCTCGTATACTCGGATACCAGCCTTCGATCTTTCGAACTTGGTGTACGTTAAAAGCACACATGTATACATACGTAGGTATATGTATACGACGTAAGTACCGTACTGAAATCTATACTTTGAGTGATTGTCGTAGCGTCCCTTAATAATGACTACGCACGAAGATAGTGCGTGACCTGTGCAAAGTACGCGATTACTTATTAACGCGCTAGAATCGAACAGCTGGAATGTGTTCACTTCGCATAAGTGTTCGTTGAGCTCAAGGTGGCGCGGTGGCTGGTTTCTCGCACCTCATGGGCACCGAAAAAAAGATAGGTAGGTAGGTAGTAAAGATATAATGAAGTATAGGTGATAAAATGTAGGTGTACGCACATCATACACACATACCTCGACGAAGACGCCCGACCGCCCGCGCCAGCAGCCTTAAATAGATTATGTAACTTTTCATATCTCCAACTCCGGCCGATTGGTCTCTTAAGGCACTGTATAACATATAGGTATATATATATATACATATAAACATAATCCGCTATACGTACCAATCTTTTTCACATTTATCGACGTGCGGGTAGGTATAGGTATATTGTAAGTACTGCACGAGCTACGTATGAGAAGAACGCGACAAAGATCCACTGATAAATGATAACGCGATGAAGCGTGGTAACTGATAAGTGACCCACCGTTAACCAATATCAAATATGATTCGATTATATTAATCTCTCTGAAGAAATTTTCGCTATCCAAATATTCCACTCTGTTCCGATGAAATACGTACCTGCAATCTCCATGGCCCTGTGGTCTTTGGAGCGGCCTTAATGTAGGTTGTTATGAAATTAAGGACCACGAGAGTCAAGATATATTGAGTCTATTTGAGCTTTGTATGTACCTACCTACTAATCGTAAGTGTGAGCTGTCTGCCTATGTAGAAGGTCGAGAACCTTCTATCCTACTTCACCTGTATACCTGTATCAATCCTCCAGACATTTCCCACATTAAGACAGATAGATGTTATAATTTTATGTGGGTTCTAGATTACGTCCGTTGCGTGCAATGATCCAGCCTCGAGTATAACATATACCTACCTATACGACGATTTTATTAGACAAAAGTGTTAAACAAGTAGATGGATGGAAAAATAGGGGTTCCCATGTACAAAGTACAATTTATAAAAAAAGATAACACGATAGCGTAGTGAGGATTATACGTGAAGAGCCTCTCAATATTTTTCTTCACAAGTATATTGCAGAGGTTTGTGTTGCATTGGACATACAGCGAGACATACAGGTGATTGGCGGCAATGATTTTGGTGTAAAAGTCCAAAAGTACACGGGGTAAATATTTGGATAAATTCTGAATCAAAGACGGACGTGATTTGATCAACATAGATGTATAAGTAATGGGGGAAGGACGTGACCGGAGCTGGAGACAGACAGCTATAGGAGAGGGCACGGAACGGGAAAGCAGAAACTCGGGATGCTGGGGCAGCAATGAGGATGCTCGGTCAGATGGATGGATGAAGGAATAAACAAAAATGATAGTTCAAGCCAAGGCCAAGCGTCATCGTGGCAACGACACATTGAATATAAAATACAGGTATAAGGTATAGGTATAGGTATAGGTATAGGTATAGGTATAGGTATATAGGTATACGGTGAGGCGCATTAGTATACCTGTCCTTGACACGTAGCGGGGTAACCGCCCCACGGGGGGAATGCATAATCGCTGGGAAAAAGCGAGGTCTGTTATACTCTGAAGCTCCTAAAAACAAGTGTTCAACCGTAGTCGCGTCTTCATACATTCGACTTGACCTGCACACAGTTATAGTTGTGAATAACATCTTCATTATTCGCTGCGTCCGATTTGCGACCGCTTCGTATCCCTTTCGTTCGGGCAAAAATTCCTCGAAAAATTCATTCTTTTTTACGGCACAGGTATTAAAAAGTCACTTTCTGACGCCTGTTTTCGTTCCGGCAAAGGGCACTTTATACCGCTAAGTTCAAAGTTGCGGTATAAAGTCTTTATTCCGCAACTTTGATGCGCAGTTCGAAGTGCGCACGTCAAAGTTGCGGAATAAAGTCTTTGTACCGCAGGTTATCCCCTCTCTATACGCAGTTCGTGCGGAACTCAACTGGCGTCAAAGTGACTATTAATGCCTTTTCCGTAAAAAATATTGTATGGGGCGCGCGCAGAAAGTAACTGTTCAGCAAGGTTATGTTTTTAGTACTCACCGTTGCTTTACAAGGCTCGCCTTCGGCTCGCCAGGTAAAATCAACGGCTCGTACGAAAAACATAACCTTGCCGAATAAACAGTTACTTTCGGCGCATGCCACATAAATATATCTATTACCATGCGATAGATGACGACGAGCCGGTATAATCGATTCCAGTGCGACGAAAACGATTCGCGCATGGTCGCGATGAATTATGGGGAATTATTGGTGCCGTTTATTGCGCCTACCTACATATTATTAGTATTTGAGACAGGTGTCTCGGAGGGTTTGGGTTTTACTATAGTATAGGCGGGATTAGGCTAACGACTTGCTGCGCGCTTGGAATACGTAGGTACCAAAAATTTGCCGTAGACAAGTGCAAGTCAAATAAATCAACGCCAAACTTTTCACCATTCAGCCAACAATACTCCGCTAATAGTATCCACCGATGTGATCATTATACACCTGTACATCGACACTGTCTGGCGCATCGTTGTGAATTCACGTAATCGTGCTTAACGCCACTCAACCTTGTACTGCGCGGAAAGGAATCATTTACCAACAAGAATTCGAATTGGCGTGCACAGGAACCAGGACAAATACCACGGAGGCAGAGATACCGATGATCCGATACCGATTATAATGCGGTCAGTTCGCTCGCGAAGACAGAGTTAGCCTAGTTATCGGCTAAAATGTTGATTCTCCCGTGAATCTGGCATGAAGTTGAAAGAGGCGTATTTGAATTCGATGGGAAGGCAACGCGAATTAGCCAGTATATGAAGTACGCGACGGCAGGGCGGGCGTCCACAGAGATCAGGACATATACCGTGGCCGTAATTGTACGTCGTTGCATTGTGTACGGAGTACACAAAGTCTGCACCATTAATACGCACGGTTGAGAATTCGCGATGAATCCGTATAGCGGATGAATTATGAATGAATGAATGGGGTTATAGTATATGCGCAACAGGTATGTATAATAACGTTATTGCAGCGGGTTCCCTAGATCGCTTACCTTATTCTGGAGAGCGTCTATAAGGACGTAAACCAAGAGCGTGATTTCCTCTTCATCGGAACCCAGTGCGTTTCCTTGTTGCCCAGCTGTGGCCACGTAAAGGGCGACCAGGTGCGTCGGCCCCCTTCCGGCCATCATCTGCATTTCCGGTCGAATATTTTACTCCGAAAACACGATAGAACCACACCGGTACCACCCGCGCGGATTCTGCGTTATCAGTAGCGCGACGAGCGGTGAAAATCTATAGACAGTTGCCTGGCTGCATGTGTTGCAACAATTACAAACGAAGAATAGGGTAAAACGAGAGAGCGTTGAGTTTTAAAGTTAAAGTTACGACAGAACGATTGAATTTCCGACGGAATACTTTGAATTTCACGAACCGCACCAACAGGTCGTCATTATATCACACGCGAGTCGAGGGAGGTCGCTCGGATTTTAGGTTAGGTGTAGAGATTGCTTTGGTGCACGCACGTAAGACAGGTGGTAAATAACTTTTTGGTTATAGGTTATAACCGCCGCGACACTTTATTCTTCCACAGTCGTCAGCTGCAGTATTTTCACTCAACTTCATCAGAACCAATCCTCACCCGTGTGTCACTCGTAAATTCAGCCGCCGTTATATCACTTTGGTTTATCCCGGGATCGGGTTGATTTATTTATCGCTGTAGGTTCAAAATCGTGCTCAATCTCCGGACCGGTGAACGGTGGAACCGTTCGTCCGTAATTCTTTACCTGTATATA
This sequence comes from Euura saliciscinereae, assembly GCA_018420115.1. NCBI lineage: Eukaryota > Metazoa > Arthropoda > Insecta > Hymenoptera > Tenthredinidae > Euura > Euura saliciscinereae. The sequence continues at coordinate 77,961 of JAFFZH010015540.1, read as the reverse complement.
GGTGATTTAGATTGTTATTCCATAACGTCGAATTCAAACGAGCGAGGTATCAATGTAACTGGAATCAATGTTCACCACACACACTCTGTGTTTAGATAATCCACGTCCGTCGGTAGACGGAACCGAGTTCCCGAAAAATCTGATTACTCGCACAGCCGCGTAATAATCTAAGTACTCGCACACACGTACGCATATGTGTAAATATGATAATAACAACAACAATTATGATTATAACAATATGACGATTGCAACAACAACAATAACTAGAGAAGTAACAACAACGATAATCTTGAGTAATAGAGAACAACAACAACGATACTAATAATATCTTGTTCCACGGATATATGAATTCGTATACACTGTACGGCGTTCGTGGGGTGCGCGCGGCGACGCGATTTCGGCTCGAGCTGCTGCCGTTGTCCCACAGTGAAAATGCCAGGCAGGTAAGCGAAGGGAAAGGAAAGGTGGCCGCCTGCCTGCCCGCCTGCCTGACTGGCCCGGCCTGCCTGCCTGCTGGCGAACCTCGCTTTATCCAGGTGCGCAGATATTCAACTCCGTGTGCCGATGGCGGATGAGCAAGAAGGGTATACCTACCTTCCTACCTTCCTACCTTCTCACGTAATCGGGCATCTCGCGTCTCACCGAGCCGACTACGCCTCGGCCTGCCTAGTCTCGTTTTCAAACGTCTTTCACCATTTCACAGTTCCTCCGCGTGTCGATCGTACTATTCATCTGCACATATCTCGTACGTGGTGTTGCAGCTGCGTATGCTTCAGTGTTGTAACAGTATTTCACTATAGATGAGTCGAATTTCGTGCACTCGCTCGACAAGTCTACTGTTTCGCCGTAAATTCAACTTTACAGGTATTTTCCTATGGACGGGACGGGATCGACCCCGCCGGCATGCAATGACGGACAAAGCGACGGTATGCCGTTAGACCGGTAACTTCTTCTCCGCATTCTCTTAATCGTTCTCTGAGTAAGGAAAAATGAATCGCGATCTACACATAAATACCCGTGTGAAGCCCGGAGTATGAATTTACGACCAAATTTATCATCGACATCTACTTATACTCATCGATTTTTTACAAATTCTACACATTCTATGAATTCCTTTGATATATTGGAAACTTCCAAAACCAGCTGTCGTGTGTAACTATACGTGTCTGCCTGCGCCTATCATATGTGAAAGCCATTCAATACCTATATATGTATTGTATAAATGAAAAGTGGAAGACCGTGGTTATATATAGTACTTTAAAATCAGGAGTGATAAGAACGACGACGCTTCCCCCCACCCAATAATGAACATAAATGATTGCGAAACTTCTCACTTCTCTCTTCACTTCCTTCTCCTTCTCCTTCTTCTTCTCCTTCTCCTTGTCATCAGTCTTATGTGCCAATTAAAAATAAGTATATCGACAAAGTTTGTCGGTAACATGCCGAATATATAGCTGCCAGTGAAAAGGACAGATATCGTCAAGTCATAAGATATACGTCAGTCTCAAATTCACAAACAGAAATATTGAACTATGTTGACGGCCGTTGTCGGCCGGCAATAGAATGACGATGATCGGGTACGTCCCTGACCGTTGTACACGCGCTTACTTACACCTTGGGTGCGTTCGTGACTCGGAATCCTTATGCAATTATTGTAAAAAGTCCCCCCCCCCCCCCGAATTTATCGAGGATGGACCTGCGTCTGTGATATCACCACGACCAAGTTAGCAAATATTCTCAAGTCGCCCAAGCCCTGACTCGTTGGAAAAGTTCTCATCGTCAGAGGAGCAATGGACGCGTATACGAGCGATCCTATTGGAGGATCACCTGTTGGCTGCGCGCCACCGATTGGTCGCCGCTACAGAGCCGTAACGGTGGTCGGAGCGAGACAGGTGCGTCACAGACTGACGTGTGATCAACAAGGAGACCAACAGTAATTCGCCGCGTGCTGCACGTGGTGGGGATTCAAGTTTAACATTGCACTGCACGGTCAAATCCCGTCTCTGGAAGCTTACAAACTATCCACATATACTTTTGTCCCGCATCAAAGGGATTAATACTTTTTTGCTCGCGCGCTAGTTTGACACAAAGATTTCATTGAGCCCGGGGCTTGATAGAGCGTCACGTCGGTTTTACCTCATATAGTTCAGGGAGCTGGTCCGGCCCACATTCCTATACTCCCTAGGGTTTTCTTGGCGATCATTACGCTATACGCTACAGCTTTAACAAATTGTTCACCTATAGGTAATACCGTCCTCAACGACCAGACAGTGACGCACACTCCAGTCGCATTTGGATATGCGTATCCAAAATACACAAGAGCACAGATTATATTGGTATTTTCTGTCACAGGTATCAATCTCCGTGGGCCCTTGTACCTTGTACCCCTTGGTTGTGTGGCAAAAAATTGACAGACAAAAAAATATATACATATAATACGTATTTAATTTGCAAGCTATTTACATACGTGTCGCAACTCCTGAATATACATGCGCGCTTTTATAAACGTACTCGCGCTCGATCGTAGAGTAATGTATCAACGGTCAACGGGTCAACATCAGGGATACGATGCCTGCAAGGACATATATGACATATGATTCATGAACCAACATTTTTCACCTCCAACGTTTGACAGATCCCAGCTTTGCCTTTACCACTTTTCGATCAGACCGCATGATTTTCGTTGCATTGTATCATCTCCAATACGCATCTTGATGATTCGGGCTGACAATTTTCTTGACTTCGGTACATCGTTGCTTTTCTACCCTCACCCACGAGAACCACCGTGTTCTTGACGAAGCGACGGAGAATATCTCTTATCAGGTCCTCTGCATCGATTATAAGTGCAGTGCCAGCTGATTGCGCGCGGTACTGCGGGGTAGGTAATGCCGATCATAGCATCAAGCACCTGCAGTCACGTATATTATACCTGAAGAGATGAATGAATATAACTACGAGGACTCAATATTTAACCGGAAGTGGAAGACCATATGACTTGTAGCCTGTGGTACTATTCTAAGCCCATTACATAATGATCCTTACCCCAGCGCCCTGGTATTTATGTATGTACCATACATACATACGCTTAATCGATTTTACAAAATAACAGTGATATATCACAGTTATAACTCTACTTGAATAGATAACCGTGTCTCGCTAAGATCCATAGGATTTATCCTCATCGCGGTACCTATGCGTTATGGTACCAAAATTTGTTAGTCTCTGGAAAAAATAGTTCGGACTCCTAAACAATCGCTGAATTCCGTTCAGATCCCGCTTTGTCGTTATCAGAAAATATCCATTTAGATGGCTATACACTCCTAGTCAGCAAATACAGTACGCGTGTACGTATATACGTGCACCATCCATACTATAACCTATGGTTGGACCAAAGTTGGACCGAGCACCGAAAACGTTACGTAACGTTTACCTACGTAGAAGATTCGGCGTGAAGTGGGAGTCTATAGAAGCGGTCACTGGCCACTATAGTCGGAGGGTCGGAGGGGGACCGCGGACGAGATTCAACGGCGCTATGGCTACGACGTTTCAAGTTACTCCTTTTGTTTTGACCGTCATGGCTGACCAAAAGTACCTGGACACTCAATGGCCGCGGGGCAAACTGCTTAGCCTATTCCAGTCCCGATCAAACCCGAAAATTCTTCGAACTCACAAGAATTCTCATGATATCATCCTGGACTTGAACAAGTTTGAGAAAAAAAGGAATACGAGCATGGTTCCGCGAGCAGCCCTCTTCTTTACGGTGACATACAAATAACGTGTGGATACGTATCGCTAAGTAGATGCGTTTGCGTATTTCCGTTAGTTTGCTTATATATAGTCTAACTCAGAGAGGTTGTGATATCGGACAAAGACGAGAAGGTCGTTGCACCTGCCGCCTTTCGAGAGGGCTCATCCTTCCCCGAGTGTACAGTGGTACGCATAGCTCGACGCATAGCTATAAGCTAGGTACTCCTAAATTGGTCAAGCATCTCAGGCGATGGTACATAATGTCTACAACCGTGCTCCGTGCAACCGACTGCAAAAATGCAAGTGCACTGCAGACCTTGAATCATCGTTGCGCTCGGTACAGTCAATCGAGCCGTGACCTTGTTTAGAAATCAAATCACACGTGGATCTCCCGTGGATCGGAATAATGAAAAATCATAAACCGGGTAAATTTTCAATCCGACGATAGACGTCGCTATGTATACTCGACAGACATATAATGTTTATGACCGTGCCAACTGCTCGAGCTCTGATATTCTTACTGTTCGTTAAGTCAGGTCAGCCAAAGGTCGATTGAGTGAGAAGTTTTTATATCTCACAATTATAGGTGCGATTCCGTCAAAATTTATGTTAAACAATGTTTGGTGTCGAGTGTATAGCCACGTGTGCCCAAACGTTTCTTCAAGATCTCGGAAGCCTTTCATCTTCTTCATTGCGAAGCAAGTTATTATTGTTATTATTATTATGAATATTGTTATTATAATCGAATCAGTACTTCCATAGCTGAAAGCTTGAAAATGTGGCACGGATTATGCGGTTACGTCAAGAGTCCATGGAATATGATTATTTTGTTATTATACCCCTGTCATGTTGACTCATTAATATTAATTATACGGCAAATGACTATAGCGGTGGCATTTTTCATTTCTTTTTTCAACACAAATGCAAAGTCTGGTTCCAAGTTTCAGCTTACGTTCTCAATCATGCATCGAGTTTCCGACGATGTCCTATGACCTATAACATAGGTGTACCACATGTCTGTAATTCGTGTTATTTTCGCGGTTCGATTCTTGTCCTCCATGTTTTTAATCCGTCACCCTGGACAGTGAAGCACGAACTGCGATAATTTATTCATATATTCTTTTACACAATTTTCTGTTCCACCTGCTGGTGGTGGAATCATCCACTGATTCGACGATTGTCCAGTCAAGGAGCAAGCTTGTGAGATACCGCATTTCGGTTCGATATAAGAGAGAATTTGCCCAACGACAGGTGAAACCTCCGTGACCACAAAAAGCTTCGTCATGGTCCCGGACACGCCGCGGAAGTCTAGTCTGAAATAGGTAATGAAAGTTATTCATATGTTTCTATACCACCTGCGGGTATATTTGATGAATATTACTAAATTTAGGCTCGCAGAGCAACTCGATTTTCGCTATAAAACCCAAGATCGTTACTGACGACCGACAGATACCTATATTATTGTCAACTGTTGTTACCAAGTGGGCTATACGGGCTAAGCCAAGTTTGGTTGGATAATGACACACCGTAGTAATCGCTAGGCTACGGTAGTTTACCGGGGCCTTTCTCCGGATATACCTATACCTAACCTATTCCGGGTAAACTATTTTATTGGGAATATAGCTGTAGGTATAGTTGGAATGATGTTGACTTCGTTCCAAGTTTCGTCTACACTGTTCGGATAGTAGCCTGCAATTCTCGAGGATCGACGCCCCCTCTATGCAGCCCATAAGTAGGTGGTAACAGTGCAAAATACTAAATGAGTATCATTGACCCGCGTTACTCACCGTGGACATTCGGCGGTCTTATATGACACGTTTGATCTCACAAGTAATAGTAACAGACTTTCGCTATTCTTTCCAGCTGCGGGTGTTTAAGGATAATGCTGCATGCACGATTTAAATATTAATACGGTGCACTTTCCTTTTCTACTCTAGGATACTCGCCTTTGGGCATGCCGGTGAATTGGGTACGTGAAACTGAAAAGTCATTTTATCAACTGTACGGCTGCTACGCAGAACATTATACCTATAACATATGCCTAATTCCGCCGGATTCTCCAGAAGAAAACCATAACGAACGATATATCTATTCAAACACAAATCGCAACCGGGCTCATGGTAGACGCAGACGCAGACATCGGCATAGTCGTATCTCTACGTATAGATATACATATGCATGCATGCATGCGAGGGCAATAAATTGGTACGAGTTGATCGTTTGCGCGGTAATGTTTGAGGCTAGGCGGCGCGATGACCTTCCGTCCGAACGGAGGGTCGATTGGCGGAAAGTATCGTATAAGTATACCTACATGTACGCACCTACATACTCTCTGGTCGTAACGTTATAACGCGACATTTTCAAGTCCATCTCGTGCGCTCCCGTCCCTCTACCTCACTGCTCCTTAGTCTTTCTTCTGTCTCTGTTTCTCTGTGCCTGTCTCCGTCCCCGCGATCGACGGCAATCCCTGCCTTGCGTAACCGTAGGATTACCTACCCGTGTGTCGAACGTACGTAACGTCAAACCGGATATTCGAGTCCTACAGCCGAGCCGAAGCCGGATTCGCGACGTCGCGAGGAAGGTTGCTGCCTCGCTGGTGCCAGGCAACGCAGACTCATCCCAAGCTGCTGCTGTGGCAGCCCGCGGTGTGCAGCGGGCGAATAATCTCGTACGTCGTGACCGCCCCTCTACTCATGATGTGTTTGCACTCGTAGTTATGCCGAAAATAGATAAATATAGCACCGGCGAGGTGGCGGTGTTTATATGCTCCACTGTTCTAGTCCTGGGATATTTTTCTTGATTTACCTATCAGATGAAGGAATCGCTCTGAACCTCGGCGATAGGCGAGTGTATGCGGGTATATGCATAATATCGGTATGCGCCCATATCGTTCCCACACGAGCACAAGTTATAGCCTGTCTTGTCGTATAAGCTTAGTATACACTGCGAGCTGATCAGCTTCAAAGTGCTACAGCAGATATTTAATTTTGTCTTTGAGATCTCGCTGACCTAACTCTCTTTTTATATAGTCTTCCACTGGTTAGCATCTCGAAAATCGGACCAAGCGGAAGGTATTGACGTCATACATGCATTCGAAACGCAATTTACGTAATTGTCCCAATGTGTAAGGCTTACGATTAACTATACGAATAAACGAACACGAATGCTTCTGCAACGAGATTTTACATGTCGGTGAGCTTTCCAGACATGCACGGATATTTTTTTATAACAACATGTACTACAAATAGTGATCACGAGCCGGTGACCCAGAAAACTATGAATAATATCAGCAATAATTTGAGTGAAAAAAAAAACTACCAATATTGACTCAGCCAATTCAATTATCGAACTCGTTAAGTTTCACAAACCTTAGGACAAACTGAATCAGTGAAATAGGTGACAGTTGTTTTAAAGTTCTGATCCAAGAAAGGATGCAGTTCTTAGAGTAAGGGAGACAGGAACATTGCCGTTGATCGCGATACTTTCATTTCTTGCTGCAAAACAATAATTCGTGGCCCAAGAGAGTGTATTCTAGAAATAATAACAACAATGTTAGAATCTATATAATGTGTGATGTGTGCATGTGCGGAAATCCTAATAAAAGTTACATAATTGACGAAACGGACAAGTTTGCACGGGCCAGTGCTATTTGTCCGTAGTCGTAAGGCGAAAGCTATCCGATTTAATTATTATCCAAACCCGCATCGAGGATCACGAGCAACGGGCTCTGCAGTATATAGCGATTGCCTTATTGGCGTATATAATCTAGGGATAGTGACAGGATTGTGAGGATATATCTGGAAAAAGCGTAACACACGAATTTATGTATACGATGCTCAATATCCGGTCTATCGACGATTTTTTATCCGTAAATCTTTTTTACTGCTGTATAAATAATAATATGTATAGCTACTGCAGCGCTGCCACGGTGTCCATCAATCCCCGTTAGGCGAGCCAAAAAAAATCACAATCTTATAACTTCACGAAGCTGGCCTCGAGCCGAACAGAGATAGTAGCTCCCCGACGAACGAATCAAAAGTAACGGGTCCCCTACAACCGAACGGTGCAAACTTTTCATCTAACTTGACAGCGTGAAAAGATTGAAACGCGAAATCAATTTACTGGCCGTCGTTTGAGTATACGACATACTTTTACTTGGTCATATTGGCGACATACGTATTGCCAAAATTTAACAGACATACGTCCTGCATTCTGCCGACAGGGTGTATCTAAAAAACATGCCTACTTGCCAAAGTGATGATGGCAAAGATGAATATACTACGCAACTATACAAAATGGATCTCAGCCAAAATACGATACATGATAAGCGAACAGAAAGAAACAAAAAGTTCGCGTCCAGGTAAATCATAATGTGAAAATGGACGCGGGAATGAAAGCAGAGTGGGAGGCGAATAAAGGAAGGTGAACGGTGTTTCATGAAAATGAGTTGCAGGAGCAAGCAATACCCTCGAACGTTTTGTATTGGGTTCCTCAATTCCACGTAGTGTGATCGTCGGGCAATCGATTCATCATTCAAATTATTTTATTTTCTACAGCAGCTGTCTGACTTGTTTACTCATCGTCAGACGTATTATTTATTCGAATATAAAGCTGTTGGATCTTTTCTTTTCGATAGACGGCCGCATTGCTATTCACGGTGAACAAGAGAATATTTCAAATAAGGTAAAAGTTCATGCGGTGCTAGTATTATTATTTCAAGTGAAAGAATTCCCCATCGACGAGGTTCACGTAGGTAGATTCAAAACAGAGCTTTCCCGAATACTTGTTTCACAACCGTGGACTTGTGCCATACATCTGTCACATACCGAGAGGAAATCTTGCAACTATAATATGCGCAGTCTCGGCGTACTAAAGTCGTCTTGGTATTGTTCATGATCAATATCAATGTTCAAACGTATTTGCCAACTCTTACAATTCCTTAATGGCCTAATCAATTAACTTGTGCGATATCGTATAGTCGCGCTGGAATGGGAAAGAGAGGGGGAGGGGGGGGGGGGGGATTTTGATGACAAAAATGACAATTCATCGCGGTATTTCAATATCTGCTTACTGACTTTCATTTATCTTTATTTGCCACCTACATATATATACATACGTATACCTGCATGATATATAAATTGCACCGGGGGAACTTACCGCAAGAACTTGCGTCGGCATGGGGCAAAGCGAGGTAAAACGAGGCGAATGACGTAGCACGAAGAGGAGTCCATGGGGGAAAAGACAGCCAGAGGATCGTTCGACGGCCTGCGGAGGAGATAGTGGTCGGTGACCTGGAAGGAACGTTGACTCCATGTAGTCAATCCCCTCTCTATATTTTATTCCCACCTTCACTCCACCACAGCGGCACAGCCTGCAACCTCACCTGTAACATTATCGTCTCGCTTCTACGTCGGCTTACCTCGGCATTCGTCGGTCCATCGGGGGTGATACTTGACTATTTGTGCTCCAGCTTTGTACCTTCTTACCTCCGTACCTCCGTACGTCTGTTTCGACATCACTGCACCCCTGCGATACACGTTACCTACCTTCCCTGCTCACTCACGGGCAGTAGGTGTACGTATTGTATATATAAGATACGCTCGATCCGGCAATGCCATACAACGAGTGAGGGGAAAAAGGGACAAATGCGCGGATAAAAAGCTCGGTATATATAGAGATACCTTATAATCCTATGTTTTTCCTATCTTTTCTTGTTCCACTTCGCAGTACACCGCCGTGAATTCAGTTGTGATTCAACGCAAGTTCTCATTTTATTTCTTCCTATTCCGGTCGCTGATGACGTACCTACTACCACATCGAGAATATTCAACTGTTATCTTACAAAATCATACGTAGATCTTATGTATTTGTACGATTTCTCGAATTTAGGTAGTTCCTATCGGGGATCCTCGCCCGTGGCCATGACTTTCGGCTGATTATCTCGAAACCGACCGGGCCAGGGTTTGCTTGTATCATCATTTGGTTGGAAGGAGATACTCGAGGTAATGACGTATGGTTCAAACTCGACGGGCTGCTTGAGTTCAGCTGCAGTAAAATATCATATTGTAAGAAGTCAGCGAGTCGAGGTTGCTTTGAAATGATTATATGTAGCTATAGCAAAAGTCTCGCATAATCGCGGTAGTGCAGGTATGCCTCAAATGATAACATTTTCTGATTTTTAAAAAGTACAAACAATCGTCAGGGCCAGCCGTAAAAGCGTCGGGTACAAGGTATACATATACATATATCACTGCACGCTTCAGTGGTAATGAACGATCTCTGCTGCACATACTACCGCTGGGTCCCTGGCGCGTTCGTGGATCGACTCCTACAGGCACTGATATGAAGTCGATCCTCTCATCAGAGCTCCTGCAGGCTTCATCAAAAATAGGATGTGTGACTCGTGCAGGTCGGCATTCTCGCTTCGTGTGAATACCGCACTTCTGCATGCCTTCGGCCCGTGCCGCAACTTGACTTCACTCGTTGGGAATCGCTCGTACACAGTACACACTATAACACGCAACGCGACGCTGCGACTCGTATTAGAAAAATGCAAACTCACGCTTGGAGATGACAAAAAAAACGAGTTGCCGACAATGATGGACATCACACAGCTATTTTTAGTTCTTATTCATCAAGCGGACAGCTACTGTAGGTACGGAATTTGAAAGAATCTAAAAAATCGTGGCTCCATTCTCGTTAGTGTGCTTTTCAAAAGATGTTTCCTGCAATGTGACATGAAATACAAGCCCCAAAATCAACTGTAACATCGATCATCACGAAATCGGAACTGAATTTATAGCTGTAACGCCCTTAATAATATAGCGACTGATGACGTCCGATGTGAAATCAGATACGTCATAATGACATGTAACCACATGACCGAAGCTCGTACAAATAGGTTGGAAATACAATATATCCCGAATCTCTTCATCAAGATATTATTACAGCTGTGTGCCATATGCAGTATACCATATACCTACTACACTACGGTCGAGACGCGCGAAGCTGCAGGTACGCACGTATGTACCGCGAACTAATTCTTTTGTTCCAAATTACACGGGGGCTTACTTGGGACAACTCGGAGTTAATTACCAAGGGGCAATATAATATATTTTTTTGGATAAAAGGTGTCGTTATGACTGGAACTGCTTAACTCCTAATTGCCTATTCAATTACAACTAATTATAATATAAGCCTCTGAGGGTCTGTACATGGTAAGCGGAAATATTTCACCGTTCCTTACTGATTTCTATCAACGCGTATACTTGGAGCGCAAACTATATAGTTATGCATGTATGTACCTGTGCACATCAGTACAGTACTTCTATATAGAACACCAACAATTAAGATAGTTACGTAGAAGAATAGATGGACGATCTGAATAACATCAAACATATACCGTATTTACAGTGTGCAATTAATTTATCGTAGTTAGTGTCTTGAGTATTCGCCGAATTCGGTACTGCTTCAAACTACGATCTCACAAAAGCGGATAAAAGTTTCTGGTTATGAGTTGAAAACTATGCGAATCTCTGTAGTCTTAATCTTATACCTACCTATATATTCGCTGGGTCACTGTCAGGGTGTCTAGCGTCAACTGCATAGGTATCAAATTTCCTGAAATTTCCCGGTTTTCCAGACGGAAAATCGTGACTTTTCCAGGACTCATTTCAACTTCATTTTACTAACGAGCGCATTTTTGATTGTAAATTCATGATGATCAAAGTTGAATGTCATCATTTTAAGTTAAAATACTCAATTTCTTCTCTCAATTCAATTTGGCCACAATTTGATATGAGACATTTTTCTTCAACTATAAAGAGATTTGAGATTACTTGTGCCTGCAAAGTTAAAATTTGAGTGTCGTGCCGATAAGATCCTTCCCTTCATAAAGTGATTTGGGTTGGGAGTTATTTCTCAAAATAATGGTCACATCAATCAGATATTTTCAAAATCTTACAGCTATCAAAATGGAGGCAAAAAAATTGAAAAACTCCCGATACGTGTGCAAAATCCCTGACATTTCCCGGTTTTCCTAGACGCTTTCAAATTCCCTGACAATTCCCGGTTTTCCAGATTTCCCTGACAGCTAGACACCCTGACTGTGCAGGGTGCAATCATACAGATGACTGATTCAGCATGGTGAATCCATGAATCGTTTTCAACTGGCGAATTGTTTGTAAAAAGGCAAGGTCGCGTATAATAGATTTGCAAAACGATCGTATATAGTATGAGAACCGCCTCATTCGATTACAGAAGAATGGTATTCTGATCGGGTACCTATATGCAAACATTCAAGGGCGGCCGTATTCTCTTTTCCGTGATCACTCATTCATATATTGATGTACATCAATTACACACTGGGCGGTTCTGAGGAAATGGAACAAACCCCAAGACTGCAGATATATCCATAGGTATAGGTATATGCTAAGTAGGTATACCTGAGTTTGGGGTCCGTTACATTTCCTCAGAACCACGCAGTATACACTCATTCGAAGTGATTCAAAGTTTTTGAGAATCATCAAGTTCAAGCGTGGATGGAACCTTCTTGTCCGTTGCCCGCGAACCAACAGCGTCCTGCATGCGAATTGCAACCTCTAAACCCATCTCCTTTAAAGAAATACCAACAATCGGCCTTCGCACCAACAATTCGCAATGTTCGAGTCAGCGTTCAAAGTCTGCAGCCAAATTTTACTCGACTACGGTAGGTGATCGTTTCGATTGGTCAGTTGGACCTGTTACACCAATTTATTCGAGTCGCTGCAGGTTATACCCCATCCAGGCCTCACCCTTCCTTTTCGTTCATATCTATGCCCCCTCGCTCACTCATCATATGTCTTAATGCTTCATCTTTTGGTCTCTACACCTTTCACCCTCATCATCCGCATCCCTAACTTCATATAAATAACTTCATAACTTCACAACTTCATAATCACTCAGCGCTATAATCTATCGAGTATATCTATATGTATTTACGTATTGTATCTCTTTGTACACCACTCCGTTTGTCCAATGGCTGTTCATCGGCCAAGGTGTATAAATAAAATAAATTACAAATTACCTTCCCGCCTTTTATCATTGTCAGTGGTGCCCCGTGCCAGTACGTTGCATAACAACTCGTATCGCTCATATATCTTTATACAGAAACGCCAGTTTCCTGAGTTTGTTTTTAGTCGCCGGTCTTGTCCTAACTTTTCCTATGAAAATGTACGAACGGTACATCATCCTGGTCTTGGTGCTTTTCAACTCTGCAGCAATGACCGTGGAGCGTGATTGGGAAATGTAGGGTTCCAGCACCATATAACTATGCAGAATGCGCTGTGTGTATGCGTGTGAGCTACAGGGTTGTTCAACTCAACGTTGTTCCAGACGTTCAGGTTCATGCTTCCTGCGTTACTTCAGTCGGAAAGATCGGCGCAGCGGACCGCGTCTAGTCATCATCGCTCTCTTCTTCCACTCCCCCTCTTAGCCGGTCTCCCGATCCTCTCCTGCTCCCCTCTGCTTTTCTCCCCCACTAATCATTTCCGTTATTGCGTTAGCAGCCTGACACGATGGTAGCCATATTGGATGGAATCAGTCCCGATTATGAAAATAATATGTCATTGATCAGAATGGTTTCACTACACACTGGAATATATACATACATACACCTATAGTCTACACTAATTGACATATTTTCTGAATTAATTAAGATTGAGATCCTACAATAAGTGAACCTTTGTGTGCGGTTTGAGGAAAAATTTAATTGGAAATTGCACGTTTTGTTTAAGCTTCTTCTCAAAGCTCTTTTAATATTTGAATGTGAAGGTAGATGAAATATGTTTGTTCATCGAGGGACCCAAATGTGTGGAGCTTTTTTATAAGAAAATATCTAGGATATAGCTGCAGACACGCGAATAGCTATGATAATTATACTAAAATATTCGAATTTCCATGGCCAATACTCTAAGCGCTTTTTTGCGGAATCATTTTCAAAGAACAGCCGTGCGTGATGTGCCCGCGCTGATGCGGTCGTTTCACGCCTTTTATTCAGAGTTTTAGTAGACCAAAAGCACACCATCAATTGCATAACGGTATGATCTTGGCGCGATAATAATTACCTATTTGAATGTTCGTTCTCAATTCAACACTCGTTTACCGTGATATTTTTATTTATTTCAAGTTTTCGGTATCACGTGTATGTGACCAGCGTCGTAGCACGGCGACTAGCGAAGCGAGTACACAGATTCACCGGGGGCGATCGTAGCGCGTTGGCGCGGCGCAGCGGTGCGAGGTTCGTACTTGGTAGCATGTTTGTAGTTAGATACGTAGGATATACATACATAGGAATTGTGAAGCGGACGCCTTCTGCACAGCGACAGCTGAATCCCCGTACGATGGCTGTCAAGGAAAAACAAATCGAGCATACGGAGGAGATAGAGTGGAATGTCGATAATGAGATACAACTATTTTTTGCCATGAACGGGCACAAGCCAGTGGGTAAGAAATACATCCTAAACGCACATCCAGCCAACCGAGTAGATCGATCGGTAGCAGCGTCGACAGTTTTAGGTTATGTTGACACAATCTCTGAATTACAGGCATCAACAAATACTTTCACATGGTCTGTATCTGGGAAAAGTTTCGTGCTGCAATACACAAGGATGTTTCCTTGAAAGTTATATGGGACCATCTCGAGTCGATGTACGATTTAGTAGCTTTGGTAAGTCGATCGATCATTTGACATATCTCCCGCTACGCTCTAGGTATACCAAGACTTCCGATCTCCCGGATCAACAACAGTTCGACTTGTAGTCCGTATTGATTCCGATGAATACAACTAGGAATAGTTCTTGGTTCAAGTCCGGTAATCCGCAAAATAATGTCTGGCTATTTGTATTACGTTACTTGTTCGCTCGGCGTTCGTTTAGTTGTAGGAAGCGTAACTTGAATTTCCTTTGCGTCACTTTCCAGGATGATACCGAGGACCTGCCGTTTCCCAGCAACGAGACTGACTTTGCTCTTCCGGAATCTGAATTTTCAACGTTTATTAAACTGAGAAAAAAGGACGAGTCGGATGTGAAGATAAAGGAAATCCCACTGAAGGAAAAACACAAGGAAGTGAGGAAAGACAAGGATGTCAAAGAAGTAGCAAAAAAAGATACACCGTCCAAGGATCCGAAAGGAAACAAAGAATTTGACAAAAAGAAAGAGGATCCCAAGAAATCTACCAGGGAGTTGGATGTCAAAAGAGACAAGCCTAGGGAGGTCAAGGATTTGAAAAAAGATCACAAAGTTTCCAAGGGGCGACCCAAAGGAAAGGAAGAGGAGGAAACAGGCAAGATTAATGAACTACTAATTATTAGAGAATTCTTCGATATAAAATTTGTGTATGAGGAGAAGAGTATACGCGAATATGCTGATTCTTCAGTCGAAACATTTTTCTTCAACGATATTCTCAATCTCCGTCATTTTCCAAGCTTGAAGAAGCGAACGACCATCGGTGGCGATTCCTCAATTCTCCGTTAACTCCGGTAGCTGAGGGCAACCGATGAAACAATCGTGTTTATTGGTTGTCCACAGTGTCGGTCGCTGTTATCGAGAATGGAAGTATCGCCTTCCCGGTGTTACGAAATAAACTGTTGTCCGGTACCTGGGGTATACTTAAACATGCATTTTTTTCCACAGTTTTGCCAACAAAGAAAGAAAGAAAAGACTCTGAATCTAGTCGCGATGGTCCGAAACGGGGCAACAAAAGGCCAACAAGACAGAGTGTAGATAATACATCAAAAGCGTCATCAAGCCCAAGAGATACTCCGCCTCCAAAAAGGCGTAGGATATGAAGAGATTGCAGAAGCTTGTGCGGCGACGACATGAATATGGTCGTGTTGCCCGTGAGTTTGGCAAACCTGGTGTACCGTGTATTTATTTCACTCAATAACTCTGCTCTATACAATTCACTTTTCTGTACGAAAAGCAGAGATATTATGAATTTAGAGAAGTTAAATCAGAATCCATCTCCCTGCCTCGTTATCTTATATTTTAAGTTGTACCGTGTAAATAAATGACTACACTTTTCTACAAAAAAATTATTTACGCAATACTTATCTGGCAAAATTCCTGGTACCCACCATCGTGGCTCTGCCATCGCACGTTCTTCTCTGTTCCGTATTATACCTTGTATCGCTACCTTACCAACATAGACGCCTCGATCCGAAGGTATGCTTTCTTTTATGTATTCAACTAAGCGAATCAACACAGAGTTTGATTGAGTAATTCGACCTGTGTAACGTCGAACCGCAATGTGGAATGCAAAATTAACCGTATAATCTTAGGCTGCATGATTCGTCGCAAACCCTCAGTTTAATGCGGTAGTTATTAGAAGTTTATTACATATGAAACTATTGAAAAATGGTGGGTTCACGAGTGGTCAGAAACAAGCTCATAAAAATAAATCAGCTCCTAGTGCGTTATAAACGGTGACTGCTGCATACAAGGAACGCACGGGCCGAACGCCATGGAAGTGAGGTTATGTTATGTTTGGTTGAGAGGAGGTTAGACTGTTCTTAATTTGTCGCAAAATGGAATCACGATATTGGAAAAATTGGAAAAATTTCACCTTATGCAAAGTTAGCCAGGTTGGATGTGGAGAGTAGAAGAACGAGACGAGAGAGATACTTGATGGTTCCCAGCGATAGATTTATTGCATGTGGAGCTGGTTTGTTACAGCGGATAGACGAAAAGTAGAAACGGTTCGGACGTCGTGGAGTAATGATGCATTGTTGCTGCTACGGTTGCCAGGTTGAAGAGGCCGACTTCGAAGGGATGGAATATTTCTTGTTGCAGGAACCTTTTCAGTGTTTTCCAATGCGACAGGCGGCTCTACCGAAGTCTTCTGGCTTCACGTTCGGACTCGAGGAGGGTCAGGATGTCGCCCTCTCGCACCGGTCCCTTCACGTTGCGGATGATCTGACGGTTTTGTTCGCCGATGAATTCAACTTTGACTTGCGTACATTGTCCTTGGGACCCGGTACGACCGAGAACCTTGATCACGCGGGCGAGAACGACTGGTTTATCCATGATTTGACCTTTTTCTTTGACGAATTTCTCAGCACGTGGCTTTGATGCGACAGTACGACAGTCCTCACCGGAAGCGAAAGAGAGCTGGGACGGTAGCGCTAAAGCGCGCGCACTTGAACCACGCGGTGCGCAGCGACGCAGCAACACCGCGAGTCAAATTCACTCTGAACCAGTTGTGACGCCACTTCCGGATTATGAGCTGAGGATTCGAATTTTTGCACGCCGCGGTTGTTCGAACCGAACAATTTCGACGATCAGAGCTAGATAAGGGAGCCTCAGTTTAAAAGATGATACAGAATTTGTTTTTTTTTTTCACGTGTTTTTTTTTAGGATAAAAAAATAGCAGATAGCAATCGCAACGATAAAAACTTGAAGAAAGTTTCGGGTGATTATTCGGTAAGTTGGTGATTTATTTGGTATTTACATGGATCAACCAAGTTGAACTGAATTATTGGAAATCAAACAAGTTATTGAACGTCAACCGAATGAACAACAAATCGTTCATGTCTGGACGAGCCAAGAGATCTTCATGTGAATCGTGTGAATTAATTTGGATGTGAAAAAATTATTGCATCGGTTGAATCTTGAGGTATTCTTTCTTCTTCGGATGTAAAGAAGTTTTAGTTTGCTTTAATCAAGTTTAGGAGAAGAAAAGAGTACAGCGATGTCATATGACAGTTGAGATTAATATGTGTATTTCATAATTTTCGTGTACATACCTTCGGTAGTAGGTACATGGATAAAGTATATCTCTTAACGGTTACACACATGCACGCTCATTTCATTTAGGTACATTTCTCTGGGCCGCATTGGCAGTATATTTTGGAGCGATTCATTCATATTTTGTTTCACATAAATATTCCTTAATTTCGAAAATTGCTTAAAAATATAGCTAGTACTACAATAATAGGTTGGACTATGCTCCAAAATAATACAGCCGAACAACATAATTATTCCATAGGTATGTGTGTTTTTTTGCATATGTTTTTCCATCACTGCAAATATAGAACTCAATTTAACAATGCCTGGATCCTAATCATATCGTCATACGCTGATCAAACTAGCACCACAGTACAATGCTTTCATTACAATAAGTATCACAAGCGCATACGTTCTATCTCTCTCTCTCTCTCTCTCTCTCTGTGTGTGTGTGGGTGTATGATGTGTGTACGTGCGTGTCTAGTTCTACCTATGGGAATATTCCAAAATATTCAGGATATCTGCAGTGAAAATATGGTAGATACATAATTATGTTAAACAACTAGACTATTTGTAATACGATTTCGTAACAACTAAATCTGCAAAAGCAAATAGCTTATTTTTTCCTTATCTTTCATTTGTCAACGAAACATCAAGAAACGAAGATTCTCAATAAAAGAGATTTTGAAAGTATTATTCGGCACACGAGTAACCGTATAAACGACGCATACAAACATCAGTAGACGTCACTTGACTAATTAACCATAGAAATTATTAAAACTATAAATTTCACCTCTACATAATTGTCCACAGTTTTCACTATATTGGTGTTCCCATTTGGATGTATATTCTCAAGTCTGGTTCGTCGTGGTACACAATGTCCACATCAAATGTAATCATTTGAATCTACACCAGACTGATTCCTAATTTGCTGCACATACGCAGTACTGCAGGTGTGTGCGATACTTTGAATTATGCAAAACAGTTTTTTCATTCGACTCCAGATTTCTCTGGTACGCTAAGTGGATCCATCAATCAGTTTTTTTTTTTTTTTTTTTAGGTGCACACAAAACAAATCAACTTTCAGACAACAGACTCGATCAGAGTCTAGTATTTCCTTGACGGAATACACAATTCTTATATATACAAATTCTTCCGGAATACAGTTGCGCGTGCCGGTCACGAAAGATCGTTGTTATAAATATATAGTTATATAAATTTGTTATCAACTGATGAGTGAAATTGGACGAACTCGAATCAATATCACTAATACCTGTGCGACACTGAAACTTTGGCGCCATAAATATCAACGAAATTCTGCAGACGTGTTCGGCTTCACAAATTTTTTCGTCAGGCCAAAATCTAGGAGATCACAATAGTAGAAGAAATTATTGTCCATAATATGGAGTAACATTTACCTATCGGCAATATAAGCATATATATATGCCATACTTGTGTATAGTATATACACGAATGTATACTACACTACGGGTATACACTATATGCATGTTATATGAATTTAATACCTGTTAACTGCAATGTATACCTTGACTAATTCTACTTACCAAGTTCAACAGTTATCGGATTTTCAATTTTCTGTCCATTATTTCAATACAATGACTCTACGCATTTTAGCCAAGATAACGTTATAACATCATATAATAATACGTTTAATGATGCTATTGGCTCGGTAATTTATCTGATATTGAACTAATGGTACATTGTACATTGGTAGAGTCGTTTGAATTTCTTCTGCTCCCATTGGTTCTTAATTATTTACAACTGAGAGTACAAGGCGATATAAATTGATAACTTAATCACTTGCCACTGCCTAAAAAAACCTTGATTACAGCATTTCATACGGCGGAGATGTGAGATGTGTATTAACAAAAGCTGAGGAATAAATTGGTGCACTTGTTAAGGTTCTCTTGTTGAATTTTGGCACTGTTCTGTGTAATGCTCGTTGGGGTAAGTCGTTTGTAATCAATGTTGGATTGTTGTTAATAGCCAGTTTCGTAATTCACCAATCGCATTGTCTCGATCAGTGGGGCAAACGCGGGGGATATGAAGGTCCGTACTAGTTATGTATGAGTTTTCATATTATATCCCGGAATCGGCGCCTATTTGAATTATAAATTCAGTCGGTGGGTTTAGCGTTCCTATGTCCACTTGCGTAAGAGTAGAGTATAACCGGATTACTTTTACCGATAATTCACCTTGCGAAAAACAATTAAACATAGGTAAATTGTTTTCATGGTTTTTCACGTGGCAACCTATGGGTTTAACTAACCCAGCCGTATCCTCGCGTGCTTGTCTCTGAATATTGCCCACCTACCTGTGACGATAAACGTAGCTGGCCAATATCCAGAGACAAACACGGTATGTTCGCTGTTTACAGTTGTGGTTTCTTCGAGAACCAACGTAAGCACTCGCTGCTTTTGTTAGTCATGATAATACTATTTCAATTGTGATGGTATCGTAGAAAAATTCGCGTTATCAAACTAGTCTGCCTGGATTACTACACATCTGGTGTGAGGAATGGATTACAAACCCAGGCGCTTACTGCCAAAGATATAGAGATCAGTTTGGAACTAACTTCTCACGTTGGCATGCAAATAAATGTAAATACATATAATGGTATAATCTCACTTTGATGGCGATTCTTGTGAAATTTCTGAGGTGATTTATTGAAAAACGGCGGTCGATCTCAAACCGAATTTCGACAAGTAATGCATCCATAATTTGTGTCAGACAGGTGTCAGTGTACTTTTGCTAATTGTAAGCGTTATCACGGACTGATGACTTTTGGAGCCCTTTCTACCTGGGTACGCTTACGTTTGCCGTCTTGTGGAAAAGTTTCGCGTGTTTAGATAATGAGGTAGTTGTAAGTTATCGTTTTTCCACTTGAAAAGTTGTATCGTGATTATATTCTAATACTTTTCGCCTCGCGATGGTATACCATTATTGCACTCACTAGCTCAAAGATGGGGTTGGATTTCGAGTCTCACCCTATTCTTTGATGCAGTGATTTTAAGCACGGAAAAAATGTAAAACAATAATATTAATTATCAATTGAAATCGGCCTACCAATGCTAGCGTACAACATTGATTGGGCGAACCAACTGACTATCTATGCGGTAGAATGGGTTACTGCCACAAGTTAGTAGACAGGGTCTGCCCAGGCAATACCCTGGGAGTCGGTTTTCCAGACGATGATCCAAAACCGGTAGCTCCTAATGACATTTGTGACATCCGCTGCGGAAGCTATCAAGAAAAAATTCCCTGCATTAGTGGGTGACATCAGTATCAAGAAATCGGACGTAATACTATCGCGATGTTTTCAATAACAAACGCGCCATCGGGTCGATTTGATTTCCTTGGTAAGACTCGTGTTTTCGGAATGCGTTTTTTTTTCGATTCATTGATAATCATTTACCTGATTGGGGACAGCCGTGCTCTGATGCTGCTGCGGATTAGTGAGGTTGAAGAAAGGATTGCTACCTGGAGCCGGTTGCAGATTTTGCGTGGCGAGCATCCCGGTCCATCCATTGTTTGAACCATTTTGGCCAATCTGAATCTGCACGAAACAATTTTATTACCAATGCGTGTACATCACTTTTTCGAGTTATAATCGGTTAACGCCCCACCAAAGCATATTTTATATGTAGATGACAATCAACAAGTCACGGAACAACGCTGACTAGACAACACATTGGTTAATTGTCATTCAGTTTGCCAAGACTATTCGCAAAAATGGCAAAAATGACAGGAAGCTTGGTCCAATGAAGCGATTATAATAATTTTCCTCTGTGATAACAAGTTTTCAGTATATCTGCAAGTGCAGGATTAAAACTCTCCAATTTGCCACACTCACCATGCCACCCATTTGATTCCCTGCCAACCCCATTGTAGAATTTTGTACACCATTCATTTGATTCATCTGACCCAAGTTGATACTATTTCCACCCAGATGACTCGACGGAACTGGCCCCAATTGCGCTCCTAGCTGATTAGGTGGCAGACCACCCAATTGATTTTGCATTCCTAGCTGTCCTTGAATAGGATTCATCTGTCCTAGCGCACCAAGACCCTGATTTGGGAAATTACTTTGTTGACCAAATCCCGTCATTGGTGGCATCTGTTGTGGAAACTGTTGGGCCGGCGTTTGCTGAGCATACATACCTCCTGCTAAATATTCGTATATTAATTTTCTCTGTATCAGTTGATTGATGAGTTTTTTTTCATGTGATTATCTTTATATGTTTTCTAGCGAACAAATGTGTTGAAATACCGAGATATTTTCGAAAAAATGATGGACTTGGTAGCAGGTATAAAATTTCTCACGGGTCAAACAACTCTGGTTGAAAGATCATCAAAATATATCGAGTCTAATTCCTACAGGTGACAAGAGACTCACCAGAAACTCCGAACATGCTTTGTTGCTGTTGATTGGGAGTAGCGTACAACGCGAGAATACTATCTTTCGTCATTTTGCTTTTTTCCTGGGGTGTAGGTGCTGGTTGATTGAAAAAGCTCTCCTCTTCTGTTTTCTCAGCCGAGGCAGTCGCTTCGGCAGTTCCATTTGCAGAGCTGTTCAACGATGCCGAGGGCGGTGCCGGTGGTGCTGATAGAAATGAAGAGAAGATATCGTCTCCAGGAGCTGAACCGTTTGTACTACTTTGACCGGATGGTGTATCTATCGAAAAAAGGGAGTATGATTTTTCTGCTAACCGGTAATAAAATAACTTACCTCGCAGCGAATGGAATACATTATCGGCATTCTGGATATCGTGAGTTTGGTTACTCACATCAACAAAATCATTTGATCGGTAACATCCGTCGTTGGTCAACTTGGGGAATAATGTTTAGTTGATGGATCTCGCTCACCTAAGCCTAACAAGTCCAAAGTTGCGGAAGGATGAGTTCTGGTCGACTTGGGGCTACCGGAACTGCGGGGCTTAGGAATCTGCGGCACGGCTTCTGGTTTCTTAACCGGCGGCAAGGTAGTTTGCCCTCCGCTACTCTTCGATCCTTCCTTTTTGCGTCTTCGTTGCCTTTCGGCTTCTTCGTCCAACTCTTTGTCCCAGTTGACCTAATACATTCGACAGAGTCACAAATTGTCGGAATCGAGTGACTGGTTTTCGTCTGTTTCAAACACTGGCAAAGATTCGATTTAATATAAAAGTACGCACCTTCGGCAAGGGCGGCGGCACCCATTCTTTGGCGATATATTTTTTATGTTCGTATTTAGCCCGAATGAAACTTTCAAGACTGGAGTCGGTCTGCGGCCTCCGGAAACTATCCGGGAGATTCGCTTCGTATACGGCCCTGGCTCGTGAATTGCCCATTTGTTGAAGGCTCTGGAAAACAAAGAGTTTGAATATAATTGACAACAAAGTTATCGAAGTTATTAACAGGAAGATATTGTGGACGAATTTCATGATACTTAATGGTATCGTTATTCCCTCACGCTACATGGGTGAAGAAATTGAAATTGTAATCGCATTTGTAACCGATCACGTCGTCTTGTCGCTACAAAAGAAGGGTAACAAGATAACTGAAGATGAATGTTTGCCACATGTACCAGGGAACATATCTCCAACGCCATTGCCCACTGTCAACGATTCGAGGCATAAACATGACTAATATACATATTAGCAATTCCCACAGAACCGCATAAGCCTCATATCTGGTGTCTGATCGATCGCTCGCCAATCTTGCAAGTCTTTCTGTATCAAGACTAAGGGGTTCCACTGTCTTTTGTCGATATAAGTGTGATTAGTAAAATTACCACAACTTGTTCCGGTGTCCATGTGTCGAGATTTACAGACTTGACCTTGCTTATATGAACGCCCAAATTTCTGTGTATACCGGCGCATCGGATGCACAAAAATATCCCAAGGTTCCAGCTCGCCCACCGGGGTCCTGAAAAAGAAAGCCAAATTGTCAGTTTCAGCATTTTCCTTCCACCGCTTAGATCTAACGAATAACTAGGTATTCTGCATTGTTCCGATCAATTAGGGGCACAGAAGACGACGATTGTGCTGTCATTGTATGTTGCGATACGTAGACGGAAATGAAAAGCGTGGTTTCCGTTGATGGTTACACTCCTTTTTCCTCACAGTAGCGAGTACGATATAAAATGGATAATAATCTGAGACCAGGACGAATGACGTTTCTGGCGAATTGAAGAATTGGTTATCACACTGGGTGAACGCTCGACGGGCAAGGTAGGGTAATATAACGGGGTATACGTGAATAATTGTTCGGAAATTGATGTGAAATGGGCGTAATTTACGATAAGGTGGAAAATGATCCACCTCATTGTCATGATTGAACGTCAAGTAGCGAGGCTCGATGGATCCACGTAGTATGAGAAATACCTTTGGCATCGCAGTCAACACAATATTTGTTGTCCTCATCTCGGAGCATTTGGGTTAATAGTGTCTGACATTTCTCTTGTATTTGCTTCGTGCGCTCCTTCTCCAACCGGGACGTCATTTTTTTTAACCAATTTCACCCACAAAAATAACGATTCACAAGCCTGAAACAAAAAACTGGAAACACCTAAACACGGCAGCGTCAGCCGTCAAGTGAGTTGAAGTCGTGCCGCGGTGGTGGGGATAGATCACCGAAGCGAATTCTCAAGTGCCGCTGCTCAACACTCTACACTCTACAGTGCTCACCGCCTTTACCTAGCTCGAAAGTCGAGCCACGGTGGACAACTTAGAACACCCGTTAACCGAGATGACAACAGTTACAATCGTCTCTCACAGAGAGCGCCACTCTTCTGATTTCGGCGTTCGACGACGGATGCCGATTGCCGAGGGACTGTGTGGGTAATGGTGAGTCTACAATGGGGTACCTGAACGTCGACGTTCGACGCTACGTCGGACGTCACCTAATGGATCAGTCTACAATGGAGGCAAAGCCACGGCAAGTGCCACATCGTTGTGCTTCTGGCGCAGTATTAGCCAGGAATCAGGATGGGCGATGTTAGGAAATAAATCGATACTGAAATGATCGATATTTGAAATAAAAATCGATTACAAACATCGATAACTTTGTAAAAACCATCGACATATCGATAAATCGATGCATGAAAATGAATGAGGAATTATTGCGAAAAAAAACCCTGTTCATTTGTACAACCCAATTTTTTTTCCAAATATACATACTATGATTTACAATATTTCCACCTTCATTTGTCGTTCACCGTTATTGAGGCGATGTGATGTTAGGCGTTGTTGAACAGTTGAATTGGAGAGACACAAAAAACCTGAAAAAAAAACATAAAAATCGGTATTTTCCGATGTTGAATAAAAGTAATCGTACATCGATAAATCAAATAGTAAAAATATCGACAAGAAGTAATCGATTAATCAGTCGATTAATCGAAAAGTATCGAACACCCCTAGAAGTGATTTTCGTAACACCTGCATGGGAAGTTCGACCCCGCGCACTGTAGAGGGTGCGCGAAATGGCTGATTCCCTTACCGGCCGAGAGCCGTGCCGGAATGTTTCACACACGGCACGCTCCTCGGTCGGTAAGAGGATCAGCTATCTCGCACATTCTCCACAGTCCGCGAAGTCAGACTTTCCATATCAGGTTTCATACAAAAAACAGGATGTGGATCTCGTGCGGGCTGGCGATTCCTAACTCGTGTGAATGCCGACACTCGCCTTCGGCTCGTTCGGCATACCACACACTCGTCCGGAATCGCCAACTTCCCGCACTTGATGCACAATATACTATTCTTGTTCTTTTTTGTTTCAATATCAACAAGAGAACCGGATGTGTATTATGGTCAGTTATCCCGCGATCGTTATCCCGCGAGTAATGGAATCGAGTACGTCGAAAACGTTAACTGATGCCGAGCGATCCAAATTATATCGCAAGCACAAATTGGATATCAATGACGGGAATAACTTTGAGTGTGAAAAACCTAGAATTTCTGAGCTTGAGAGAATTAAATTATTTCGGGAACGCGAACGTGAGCCACAGTGCATAAAAAACATAAAAAAGTTCAGCGGAACGCACGATGTGATGCTACGGCTAAAACTATTTTCAAAATTTCACGATGGCGAAAGTTGTGATTTCGCTAGTTTCAGGCATTATGGTTGTTACAATATCGAAATTCGATATGACTGCTACAATGTCGATATATCGATATATCGGACGCCAAATATCGATGATAAATATCGACATTTTTCGGTGAGAATATCGATATTTCGATATATCGATGTATATCGCCCATCCCTAAATTAGTCGTGTACAGTGAACAGTAAAAGAGTGAAAGTGTGTGTTAATATTTTGTTAAATTAGGACTTTGATCAATGTAAAGATATTTTTTAACATAAGCATTAGTATTACATAGATTTATGAGGTAAATCTAATTTTTATGTACAAATCTATTTCGCCAAACTGTTGCCTTAAAATTGATGTCAACATTTTTTTAATGCCACTTATCTCGTCAATTGATGTTCAATGACGAATATTTGTTACCCAAATCGTATGTGTGAAAGTTCACCACAAGTTATTTCTATCCACAATAAAACCAAATTATTTTGTGATAAAGGAATAGGCTTCTACTTCATTATCCATTATCCTTCTTCTTTCTCCTTAATGGCTTCGTCATTATCCATTCAAGCATGGAGACATTTGAATCTGGCGCTGCACTAGCAAAAAATAAGGGTGGGGGTACTATAGTTCAGATCTCACCTGGTTGAGGCGCTAGTAGCTGTGTACGCAAAAATACATTGCGGCCTCGGCAGCGTTCCCTCTATCTAATCCTCCTTGGACGTAACTTGGGGTATGTTCCTTTTTTCACTGCCAGTACTGGCAGTGCTGCGAATCCGTTCCGAAATGCGGCCGCAGTGCGCTGTGGAGCTTCGATGACGTCACGGAATCCGTCCATTTGATGACGTAGTAAGTGCTGTGACTGCTGCCCCCAAGACCCATAGGCAGTTGCAGCGAAACCAATATGGCGTCAAAAAAGCCGAAGAAGGGGAGATTTGGCGGTTAAATTTCGCGGGATATGGCACGTTGGCTAACTCATAACCTCAATTTCTTTCCGTTATTCTATTATTACGGAAAAATTTGAAGAATTAATCCTCATTACGATTATTATTATTAGCATTATTATTATTATTAATTAATTAATTATTTATCTCAAGTCATGTCTTTACCGTACTCAACTTTATTAATTATCTACATTTGAGGTTAGTTGCAGCTGAAAAAGCGAACTGCAAACTGTTCCGTTTTACAGTGCGGCAATCGCTTAAATCTATTTCGGAACGATCTTCGCAGCGCGCTTTGACGCCCCCATATTGAAGTACTGGCAGTGAAAAAAGGAACATACCCTTGATTCAACGTTTACGTCATGGCGTCATGGATCTTGCCAACCGCACGGTTGTTTTTCTCGTTTCCATCGCGAAACCGCAGCCCCTACGTCTTTTCGCAGGTGAAGGATCTACCTTCGGGTGATGATCGTCAAGCTACTTTGTCAGCCGATAATCACCTTCCGCACTGCCACGTATACCTATGTCTGCCTGTGTTGACTTCAGCTGTGATTCGTCCACGTGTAAAACCTTGGCTGGCAAGAAACTGTCGTCGCCTAACCTCTAAGATTTCTTTCTCCGCCTAGAGGTATTACTCGGCCCTGGTGCAAAAAGGGGATACAATTAGGAGGAATAAGAAGAAACGACAGAGAATTTGACTGAGGGACTTGAAATACCGTTCGTGATCGTTCGTCAAGAATTTGTATTTTTTTTTTATCGGGGCAAGAGCCTTGATTTGGGTTGTGCCATGCTACGGAGAAGGACGGTGAATTTCAAGGCCGTCAAGGAGCTGGACGGATTCCCCAAAATACCAGAAACCTATGTCAAACAATCTGCAGTTGGTGGGACGTGTGAGTGCTATTACATATCTATGACCGTAGGTGTATACTTGTGCGTTTGTTTAATAACGGAAACCTCACAGTTTCAGTTCTGAGCTTCTGTCTGATAGCTTACTTGGCAATCGCCGAGACACGATACTTCTTGGATAGCCGGTTACAATTCAAGTTCGAGCCTGACAATGACTCGATAGATGCTAAATTGAAAGTTAACATCGACATAACGGTTGCAATGCCGTGCAGTCGTGTCGGTGCCGACGTACTAGATTCTACGAATCAGAACTTGGTGGGTTTCGGAACGTTGGAAGAGGAAGATACGTGGTGGGAGTTGAGCCCCGAACAACGCTCGCACTTTGATTCTCTCAAGTACATGAACTCATATCTGAGAGAAGAGTATCACGCGGTGCACGAATTGCTGTGGAAATCCAACCAGATGACAATTTACAGCGAGATGCCCAAGCGGTACGGAACTACCTTTTATTCGCTGATTACCCTGATTCGACCGGAAGATGAAATTTATGCCTGCATTAGGGAAAAAATTTATTCATTATTGGAAGGAACCTACGACACTATAGGATATGATACGATATGATACTTATTCATCGAAATGAGGACAAGTGGATTACACCGTAGACGCTTTCAGCACCTGTGCACGCTCTGCGGTATAGCATAGAAATGATTGAACAGAAATTATGATAACAAAATATTGAACATACAATCACGCGTGATTCCAGAAGTTGATAATTTTCAGAAATATAACAGACAGCCTCGCTCAGCACATCGTGTTAGCGGCAAAGCAAAGGCTGAAGCCGTATCTAATTCACACTTGCCGTTTCAGAAATAATGAACCTATCCACACACCTGATGCTTGTCGTATTTATGGCAGTCTAGACGTCAACAAGGTTGCCGGAAATTTCCATGTTACGGCGGGTAAATCCTTGACTCTTCCTAGAGGCCATATTCATATATCTGCATTCATGACCGAACATGACTACAACTTTACACATAGAATCAATCGGTTCTCCTTTGGAGAACCAAGCCCAGGTGTTATACATCCCCTCGAAGGAGATGAGAAAGTCGCTGACCACAGTAAGTGATATTTTACACAACTGAAAATCCATACATATGCTCAAATAGGTACCATCGATGATCAGAGATCCAAGTAAATCACAAGAATTGTTTACTTGTTCTGTTTTTATGCCAGTGCAGAAGTTTCTACTACTTGTTGTTTCTTGCCAGAAAATCATATCACAGTAGAACCTTGATTCACCGGGTGCGGATTGACTATTCCAAGGTATTGTGCACAGTACGGTAATGTTCGCGTACGCCTTTCACCCTTTCGCATCTAGTGGTTCAATTTATGCGCAGGACCGCAATCAGCCTATTTTCGCCTCTGCGCAGAAATAATTTAGCCGAAAATGTGAAGGTATACCCAAACATTACTCTGCATTAAAAGAAAAACTGATTTTTTCATGCGCCAAGCAAAGTCACCTGTCCATCTCTCTCATAAAATATTACAATATTCCATGGTAACGCATAGTCAGTATAGGGAATTATATGACGATAGTATTATCCTTGACTCATATCGCTTTGCGATATCTACAGAATTATTGATTTATTATATGACTAATTATCATGAATTCGGATTATCCGTAGACTCTCCGATCCCGCCCTCCCCAGATAATCCAAGTTCTACCGTGATAACGGTTCATGGTGGCCACTTTTTCTCGGGAAAAAAATTCCCTGACTTTTCCCTGACTTTCCCTGACTGGTTGACCAATTTTCCCTTATCGAAATTCTAATATTGACTTAATTAGTGCTACAAGATAATAATAACCCTAATTCTTGATTTCATTTGGATGCAAATTGATTAGGAAATCCAACAACGTTGGGAAAAATTGTATGAAATTTTTTTTAATTTCTTGCCGAATCATTTACGACACGTTAGCAATTTATTTTTCCCTGACCAATTTTTGTTTTCCCTGATATTTCCCGGTTTTCCCTGACCGTGGCCACCATGCCGGGTTATCCATATGATATGTATATGACCATTCTACATATATTTAGGATAGGCAATCAAATCGAGTCAGAAAAACCCGAATATTCCACACATCGAGTGATCAAGTCTCATTATGTATAATTAACCATTCATTCCAGTTATCAGTGATTATGACGTATTATGTTGAATGTTTTTTCCAGACATGATGTTGTACCAATACTTTGTCGAAGTTGTACCTACCGATGTAAGAACCCTGCTGCACACATATAAAACATACCAATACAGTGTAAAGGATCACCAGCGACCCATCGATCATCACAAAGGATCGCACGGCATACCCGGAATTTTTTTCAAGTATGACATGAGCGCACTGAAAGTCAAGGTGACTCAGCAAAGAGATTCGGTGTTTCGGTTTTTGGTTAAACTTTGCGCCACTGTCGGTGGTATTTTTGTAACCAGCGGTAAGTTGTACACACCTTAGTGGGCATCAATTGAACGGTATATGAGTTGACTGTCTGTTGTCTGTTGGAAGTCTGACTAAATCGTGTACTATGGCACTTAGAATGCGCCATATAGATATACTATAGTAAAAATGTACAGACATTGACATTTTTTTGTTCCGTTACAGGACTACTGAACAGTCTGGTGCAAGTGTTTTGGTATCTCGTAAAATGCAAGTTTTACAATCAGCAAAATTTACAAGATGAACGAAAAATAGTTGTTCCACCGCCCATGAGCAAAGAGCGGTCCGCCAATTCAGTAAATTTGCTCACAGCAACGTTGCCGTCAACTTTGGATCTCAATTTGAATTCACAACAGCAATGAATGTCACGGGTTTTTCAGAAACTATTAAATCTGACTATGTCTGGGTTGCCTCATGGATATATTTATTCATTAACTTAAAAATGTTTCATTAAATAACATATCTCATTGCAATACTATTATCTGGCTATTACTATTTGGAGTTGTCAGCAGTTACACATATCATCGTGACGATGAGAGGTGAGAGAATCAAAAAAAAATGTAAAACGATACAGACCTCTGAAAAAAGCCCCGTTCAAACAAGAATCCCGTGATGCAAGGAAGTATATCGGAAGTATATGCCCATAATAATACATATACTTCAGGAAAGACGGGCAATTATTATGACAGGTCAAGAAGAAAGCTTATGAAGACCGCGTTTTTGTATCCAGAAAGAATTCAGTCTGACGGTAACACGGTCAGACTACTGCCGGTCATTTGTAAGCCTAGATTATTTTCATGCGCTAATGTAAAAATATCCATTTTCCTCTGTCTTGTTCCTCTACGAATGAGTGAGATAATCGTTAGAGTTTTCAAAATTTATTCCTTCCTTTCTCTGAACCGTATACGTGACCCTCTCCCTGGGGGTACTTATCCTTACCTCATTAAATCTATAGAGGATAATAACAGGGAAAGGTGAACCGAGAATTTTAGTAAGAAAAACGAACAATTTGGATCGGGGGGGGGGGGGGGTCAAATTCTGATTTGAATCGCAGGCTAGCGAAAAAGTATCCCTCAACTGACAAACTTCACTTGACATAATACACCCAGGTGCATCAGTATACAGGACCATCGTCCAAAATGTCGTCCTCGTCGTCGAATCCTTCTCCGTTGTCGAAATAACTGTTAACATAATCTGTTCCGTCGTCCATCTCTTCGTCCAACTCCTCCTCTTCCTCCTCAGGGCGTTCCTCGGGCTCCTTTTCGTCGTCGTCGTTCTCCTCGTCGCCTTTTCCGTCCTCCTCGTGATCGCTAGGCTGGGAATTCTCTTTCTTCTCAAGCTCCTTGAGCCTCGATTCAACATCCATATCTTTGCTCTTCTTTGCAGCCACCTTCTCATTATCCCGATCCTGCGGACGCTTGTGTCGCTTACACGTGGGTTTCAATTCCATCGGTATTACGGACCAATCGTACTGTTCCTCATAACTCGTCTTGTCCGCTATCATATCTTGAAACCAGTCGGAGTAACGCTCAATGTCCTTATTGACAACAATTGGCTGTACGTGGCAGGGCCTCTCTCTGAGAAACTCAGCGAAATCTCTTTTTATTTCTAGCAAATAATTTACTTGGTCCGTTATTACGAAGGGGATCGGCTTGTAATCTAGCGGAGGATACTTCGGCGGCGGCTGAAGAACCGGACCCGGTAGCGCTTCACCTCGTCCAAAGCCCAACTGTTCTACATTAATTGACATAGAGGCCTTGCCTCTTCCTCGGCCGCGGTTTGCCATAACACCCTAGTTTTTAAAGTGTCCGTTTCATACGTGCACGGATTAAGCGATCAACGTACCGCGTGGACGATTGATTAGTAATTTTCTCTTGCGCTCTATAGGTATGAGCACGGTATGAGTAAACAAGCACGGCACAACGTGGGGATATCTGACACATGGAGGTTAACCCAAGTCTCCCTCTACGATCCACATGTTTTTACTTCTCCGGCCAGGGCCAGGCCGGATTTCCCCTTGGTTTTACAGATACTGATATATCGCACGCCCATTGGTCGCTGCTGTCGCTACAGAAGCACCCGATTCGCTAGATGCCGAACGCGTGCGATGTGAATCGCCTTGATACACTATGAAAAATAGCACTTCGTGAAAATTTCTACTCGGGGCGGCAACTCTTTACTATTGGCAACACCTGGTCGGACGAGAGAAAGATGTTGGGCGCGAAACGTGCAGACGCCAAACCCAGTTTTATATTTTATTGTACGTGATCGTATGGCGCTTGTCCGCCGATAATTGGGGTGTCGTTGAGTAAAGATACGATAGTAGTGCATCCAAACTCTGCGCGCTGTATTGCCGTGAGCCTGTTGGAGAAGTGAATGCTCGAGGTCCGTGGTATCCATTCGCCTTTCAACCGACTGTAAAATATCATCGACTCGCGAGGCCATCGAGCGGGCTGCAAGTGTTTGCTGTACCTTCCTATCGTCGTACGTCTACTCCGCGGGATTCTCGGCGTACGAAAATGTTGACGGGCGACAGCTGTTCCGTCGGTGTGACTGAATCTTTCAGTAGTCCACGACGCGTTCAAAAGCGTCTGTTTACTTCGGGGAGTGGTTCTAGCAAACGAAATTTATTCCATGAGAACCGAATTTCGAGCCCCGCCGGAGGAAATTCCGGGGACGAGTCGGACCTGGGGCCTATGTCTCCTCTCGCCCTGAGCGACGCGACTAATTCGCCGGGGCCGACGTTTCATTCGCCGTTGGCGACACAGGTATCGGCACCTTCGGTAGTCAGTCTGGCTTCGGTGGATTCGAGCTCGTGGAAAAGACCGGTGTCAAACGAGGGCCTGGACGGGGCCGACGTGTGTTCCTCTTCCCCCTTCGGTGTTCTCAAAATGTTGACCAATTCGGCGAGATATTCTCAGCACGGCAAAGTATGTTTGCCTCCGGCGAAATCGGTGCCTGAGTCTGACAGAGATTCGGGGCAAGAAACACCGCCGACAACACCGAAACGTTTCGACCAAACCTTACCTTGGAATGAGTCTATAGGAGAGACGCCGAAACGCAGGTTCGGTAAAGAAATTCAAAACGAGCCAAACTTTGAACATGAGGTTATAGCTGAAACGCCACAGAAGGAGGATAGTCCTGACAAAAGGTTGATCACCCCTTTGGGCTCTGTCGGCAAAGAGGTCGCCCTACCTCGCTTACATCACAGAAAATCCTTCATCACCCTCGGTTCGAACGGAAATACTTCGCCGACCGACCGAAAAGAGAACACACTGAAGAGAACAGCCCGCGACTCCGCGGCATCGGCTGCTTCGAAATTATTCAAATCCGACGAATGCTCCACCATCCCTAAAGCCAGAGCTGCTCTCTTCCAAGAGAAGAAAGAAGAATTTAAACTCAGTACAAAGTCGTTCTACAGTTCGCCGCCAAAGTCTACGCAAACACGGGAACTACCGGCGAGCATAGAAAAAAGCGGCCTCCGACGCGGACAAAAAAGGCGTAGCTTACCTGCCAGAAACAACCGTGGGCGATCGACCAAAAAACATAAGCACGGGGAGATAAATGCCGGGATCGGACATGGCATAAAAAAGCCCAAACCGAAAAGACACGTATCATGCTCGGAGGTATCGAAAAGAGAGAGAGTCCACCGTTCGCCCGTCTCAAGCTCTGTACCGAAAAATACAAAACGTGTTTCGCCGATCGTTGATAATGGCATGACTGTGAAAGATACTGAAACCTCTTCGGAGGGGTGTGTCGTACCTCTGACGAAACAGTTACCGCCATCTCCCAAACTCGATCCAGGGAAAAAGTTCTTCAAAACTAACAGGACCGTTGCAAGAAATTCTTTGGCCACTGTAACTGTCAACGATACGATAAAATTACAGGTGTTGAATGGAAAGCTCAAGCTAGAACCGCATCAAATGACAAAACCTCGAAACCCATGCAACAAGTCCAAAGGTCTAGATTTGAAGCTCAACGCGGATGATTTGACAGTCGACGATCCTACTTTGACAGTTTCCATAGATGGGAGCTGCGTTCATAACCTCCTGAAAGTGTTGGAAAATGATTGGGCCGACGACGATTATGACACGATGGAACCCTTAACAACTAAACGGATACATGCGATATCGCCACTGAAGACTTCCATCGCTCCGGTGGATGTGACTATGTCTCCGGCTAGTGAACTCAGTAACATGACGTCCTTAATGAATATAGAGGATGTGGGTAGTCGAGGTGCCCTTAAAGTTGACTGCATTTCATCCAATGCCGACCGAAGTGGAGAACCAAAGCTTTATCCCCTATTTCATAAAAAATCTTATGGAAATAAGAGTCTCACGTGAGTGAATAAAATTTGTATAGGAATAAACATTCCATTTTAGTCGGATTGATTCTACCTGGGGCTCTGCCCCATGGAAATAAACGATAGAAAAATTTTCATTGGTTCCATTGATTGACTTGAAAAATAAATTGACCACGAAGGTGAAGGTGACTTTCGATTTCTAGTGCTATTTGAGTAAATCTATGTAACTTGAGGGCCACTCGCTGGTTTGCTTGTTCTACTCGTACTTGTCGCCACTGACTATTTTTTTCTTGCTATCCTCTCAATGCAGGGGGACATGTAAGAAAGGTGGCCGCGGCACCAAGAGACCCATCGGCTGGCAATTACAATCGAAAAATGGGAACAAAGATGATAATCAGTACCAGCTTGATGTTGGTCAAAAGCGATTCGGTGCGATTCAGTGCCCCGAGTGTGGAGTTGTTTATCAGATAGGAGAGCCTGAAGACGAAAGATCTCACCGCAACTACCACGATAGTAGAAAAATACTGAAATTCTCTGTAAGTACTAAGTATGTTGTCAAACTGGATGACTTTACAGTCTGCAGTTCCGTAACTTCTTGATTGAACAGAGTGTCGAGAAGCTCTATACTCAGTCTCGCTAGCTTTTCAGCACTGTTTGAAGATGATTACGTCCAAGAGTTTCAGAAGTACATGCATAATAATGCCCCTAAGTTGACAACATTGATTACTTCCGACACATGGACGGTAAAATATCCATAGAACTCGTTGCCAAGATATTTGCAAAAGCTGGAAGAAACTATCAACTCTCAACTCTCAACATTCATCACTTCCATAAGGTGTTTCCATTTGGTCATTTGAAAAATGTTCCAGGGCTGGAAACAAGAGCGCATCGTCGGCACGGACCCTTACACATCTAGCAGAATAATATTGGTGGAACCCGGAGACGCCAAGTATTGCTGGAAAAAAGTATCGGATATTTTACAAGTTGTAGATCAAGATCTGGGATTAGCAGACGCAAAGCCGTCGGATTACCACAATGACAAGGTGAGTCGGTCGAAGGAATTTCTATTGATATCATTGTCCGAAATGTTCATTCTTGTCTTGGACAACTACACAATGTTCCCCAATGTTTCGTGTTTCAGATCTACCTCTATATCAGGGATAAAGAGATCATGGGTGTACTCGCAGCTGAACGTGTAACGGCTGGATATCGCATGATATCTGATTTGATCGGCATCGATTGCTGCAGTTCGGAGAGCTCTGCAGTGAAATGTGGAGTTAAAGTAGTTTGGACGACCATGAGCCAACGGAGGCAGGGCATTGCCACAAAGTTAATGGATGTCTTAAGGTTCGCCCTATAATATTTTTCAGATGATTGTACATGTTTACACACATACATATCGGAAGTTGAATAAGACATAGTTTTCATTCTTACAAATATTGCCTACCAATTATTGATTTGAGTAAAATCAGCTGTCAGTTCTTCTACCCGTCGCAAAGTTTGATAGAAAACTGAGTTTTAATCCTTGGTAGGTTTCAATATCGAGGAATCACCACCGTGGGGCTATTTACTTGACAGGTCGTACGTACTACGTACACTTGGCAGCTATGGCTTGTATTTTGGGCTTTGATCTCAGAATCAATCGCGCCAAGTATACACCGGCCCCCAAAGTCTTCCGGATTCTCTCAAAGTATTTGAAAGTCTTCGAAAGTCTCTGGGAGTTTTTGGAAGTCTTTGAAATTCTTTGGAATTGGAGCGAATAGCCCCTTGATAGCCACAGATGTTTTGCTTATTGAATACGGAATTAGGATTCGAAATAATGTTACAAACGGAAATGTTCATTCAAAGTATTCTGTTTTAAACTTTTCCAGAGCCAACTTCTACTTTGGGTATATCCTGGCCGTGGATGATATCGCTTTTTCCATGCCAACCCCGGGAGGCAAAGCCTTTGCCGAAAAGTATACCAACACTCGGTGTTTTAAAGTATACACTTAAGATGTTACGTACATCGGTACAACTAAATCACAGATTTAGACCTAAATTATTATATTTTTAGCGCCAATATAGAATGTACATTGTATACGTTTAATGTTCTCTGAAACTGTTTTTATTTGGTGCGAATCGCACAAGATGATAAATAAACGCAGTTGATCCGCTACCCGAGCCTTAATTTTTTTCTTCATCAGACCTGGCATCGAGTGACTCCTTACGTATTATT
Source organism: Euura saliciscinereae (assembly GCA_018420115.1). Classification (NCBI taxonomy): domain Eukaryota; kingdom Metazoa; phylum Arthropoda; class Insecta; order Hymenoptera; family Tenthredinidae; genus Euura; species Euura saliciscinereae. Next base: position 41,574 of record JAFFZH010015540.1, on the reverse strand, counting down.
CATCATTCGTCTACTCGCAGATTCGATATTTTACTCTAATTGAGGCGAACCAACGGTAGTAATAGGTACTTGGAACGACTTGAAATTTTTTGTTATACATTTAGTCGTAAGCGTTGGTGGTCATTCACGATTTACGTCAACGATTTTTAATACTGCACCGTGGTCGTTTGTACGATATCACCCACGGATATATTCAATTAAAAAACACACTTCATATTATCAAATATATTTAGCTTCAATCGACTTTCTGCTCTTCTGTAACGTCGAATTTGTATCATTTGCCCCGTTTTAAAATCACAAAATCCCACGTAGTCGTCGCTATTTTATTACAGAAATGAAACCAATGAATATGAATATACGTATCGTAGGAATGTATTTCCAACATGAAGTATACATATCAAATACCGTTAACAAGATCATACATGAATTAAACGAGTGTTAGGTATTATTGCGCCTCCAAGGTTTTTGCATGGATAAATAAGTACCTGCCAGAGGCCTTGAAATCAAATATTTACCCGCGATCACGGATTTGTGTCATGGTTTGCAAGGGTACACGAAAAATGCAAGTGAAAAATGAATCCGTGGTGCGCCGAGTTCTTATAATTATGATGAATTAATGGATACATGTATTGTATAGAAATAGAACAAACGTAATAGTAATAGGTAATAACGCCAACAGATCGTGTGGTAACAAAACTGCTCAATCACAGGATACTTTTGAAACGTTGATACGTTTCATGGTGAGCAGTCTTTGGGCATAGAATAAGACGATAATAAATTTGATAGTACAAGACGGACAATTGTATTACCCATACCCATGTCTTGGTTTTATACAAGCGTGGGGTATACTCAGCCAGTCGCCAGTTGGTCGAGTTACAAATAAAGAAAAACTTACACATCTGGCGTATACCAAACATATCAAAATACAAGTAGAAACTTGGACAAACTGGCCATCACATACGACATAATACTTTAATCAGAGAAGAAGAAAATAAACGCTGCCTAACCTGGTACACGAAATTTGGTACAAATTTTGCATTCTCCTGTATATGTGAAATCATACGGTAGTCTGGAAGCTTCGGTCTCTGACGTTTTGGCCAATAAGGAAGCAGGTTTTTGGTCGTTTACCAACCACCTCCGCGGTTACCTCTTCCTCCTCGTCTATTACCACCGAATCCGCCTCCGCTGCCCCATCTTCGACCACCTCCTCCTCCGCCGCCATCCCTGTCGCCGGCGCGATACCCACCGGCGTCAGCACGCTCGCATTCCTTTTCCTGCGCTCGTCTTTCCTTCCATGCGGCGTACCGTTCAGCCATTTTTTCCACCTCGATGGGAACTTCCTGCGCCGGGGAGTGAAATTTAGACGTATTAATTAGGTATATTTTTGCGTAAGATCTGACCACTTGTTTTTGTGGAGAAAATAAGCGGCGCAAAGAACTTTATGTTCACAACTGTTCAAGTATTTACGCAATTGAACAAGATTGGAAAATTTAAGTGCATGAATCGTTATTGCGAATTGTCTGTAGAAACATGTCATAGTCAAACATACGTACATATGTAGATCAGTTAAACCCGAGGGGCTATTCACTTTCGAAATCTCTCATGTGGTGATTCTCGGAATCACTCAGGAATCACTTGAGTGAGCCTGTCTCGAGTAGTCACGTGACCCGGAATCGCAGCGAGTCTACCAACTGTTCAAGATCCCAAGTGACTTTTAGAGATTCTGACTCCTAAAAATGGCTAGAATCACCTCAATACGGTCCAGGAATCGCGCGGAATCACGAAACGATTCCTGTGATTCTGTGAATGAATAGCCCCTTTGGTCAAACCTGATATCAATCCTCGTTCGATTACCTGACTGGCTTCTTCCAGGATCCTAATCAACTCTTTAGCATGAGACCAGTCGCCTCTGGTCATCAAGCTGATGCTTTCACCTGTTCGGCCAGCACGTCCCGTTCTGCCTACTCTATGAACGTATTCCTCAATGTCACGAGGAAAATCGTAATTGTACACGTGCCTGTGGAATTGAATCACAAACGAAATTTTAGCGTGTACTTATGCCTAGGTAATGAGAGTGCGGCAAAATTGTAAGTTGCAATAGTTCAGAATGGACGATAATAGTTGATAGACATGCACGATACATCACACAGTGTGGGCAGTAGTAAACGGGAAAAGTATTCTTACGTAATGTCACCGATGTCTATACCACGACTGGCAACGTCGGTAGCAATGAGAATGCGCACTTCTCCGGTCTTTATGTCTTCCAGTGCCTGCTCCCTGTCGCATTGCTCCCGACCGCCATGAATACTCTGACATGCGATCCCTTTGAGCGCCAGCTCACTAGACAAGTCGTCGACGCGTGCCTTTTTGCCAACGAATACTATAACTTTGTCCTCCGGGCCCATGTTACGAAAGAAGTCGTACAACTGTGGAAGAATCGTCAAGTTTTAGGCATCATTTATAACACATAACGTATCGTACCGAGGCTTTAGACTGTATGCCTTTGGAAGTACACTTGTCTGCTCAGCTTGTCAGCTGGGAATTGAATCATGGTCGCAACAACAAGGGAAACCTGATCGTAGCAGTGTCGAAAAGTGGCCGACAATTGTTCGTTGTTCACTTGTTCCGAAGACCATGGAGTTTTAGGTATCAATATTACTGTATATAACGTGAGTTTGATGTTACTTCTAAAGGAGGACAATTTGAGTGACACTACTACACCCACCATTTCAGTCTTCTCGCTATCATCTACTATGAGGATGGTTTGCCTCACAGAATGGACGGCCGCCAGATCTAGCGATCCCACATAAACTTGAAGCGGGTCTTTCATATAAGATTGTGCGAGGCGTCTAACTCCAGGTGGCCATGTTGCGCTGTTGAGTGTGAATATGGTGAATCAAAATCTGCTGAACGATGTGATCATTATTGTGGAATGGTATGTCGGTATTCGAGAAAAATATATATGTATAAAGTCCGTATATAGTCCGTGTCTTTGTAATAGAATTTTGCTATAATTTGTGTCACCTTTTTCATTCATTGCCAACTTCGCAATTCTGTCGAAAATAAATTGATTTGATGATGTAAAAGAAAATGACGTTGCAACGTCGTTTAGGTTAGGCCTGAAATATTTATTCAACTGAATTTGGTGGTAGCCAGGAAAAATCCATACGTCTCATTGGTCTGTTGAAATCATATAATCCCTTTTTTTATGTTCGTAAAATGTAATCTGTGGTAACGATACCTGGTCATGATAGTTTGGCGATCAGGCCTGATGTCTAGAAGTGTCTTTCGAATTTGTGGTTCAAAGCCCAAGTCGAGCATACGGTCTGCCTCATCCAGTACAAGATAAGTAATGGTAGTGACGTCTACAACGCCAGCCTGGACCAAGTCGTTCAATCTACCAGGTGTTGCGATGACTATTTCAACTCCACGTGATACTATATCGACTTGATCCTTACGACTTCCACCTCCGTATAAGCATACCCTGCGACGAAGAGAACATATTTATTTGATATTTGTGGAATCTAGCAAATCAGCGCAGTTACGGATTGCCTGATTCTCATTCGACGGCGATCAAGTACAGAAACTGGAAGAACAATGAATTGATACTTGCGCTTTAATTCCTCGATAGCTATATTTTCCAACTTCTTGTTCAATTTGTAAAGCTAGCTCTCTGGTTGGCGCCATTACGAGAACATTCGGCCCACCCCTCTGCGATCGTGGTGTTGGTTGTCCTTCAATATGGATCAAGGCAGGCAAAAGAAACGCGAGCGTTTTCCCTAGAATCGGAATGAGATTAATACCATTGAAGCTGACGCGATTGGTGGAAGTTATGTCGTTAGTAAGAAAATATCATAACTGGAATTAAATCTGATACCGAGCCTATGATTTTACCACTCGCAGAACGAATCACGTAATTTGTGAATGGAGTCTCCTATAAAAACACATATACATATACATAGGTATACACACCTGTGCCTGTCTGCGCAATTCCAATGAGGTCTTTGCCGCTGAGGAGAATGGGCCAAGCTTGACACTGAATAGGACTGGGCTTGACAAATCCTTGCTTGCGAATCTCATCCAAAATTTCTGGGTAGTCCTGAAAAGTAGCAAAGTGGCGAGGAAAGCGCATTCGGCAGTAGGCCAGAGACGGTCGACTTCATTGAAATAGACTTTTGATGAAAGATTTTCTTGCACCGGTAGTTAAAGTACTAACCCGAAATGCCTGCTCGAATGTTTCAACGGGATTCGGTACGTCATATTCGCCCTGCTCACCTCCCTCGACATTTTCGAAAACACGACAGACTGAAATTTCGTTGTTCTTCTTTCTGATATCCGCCACTTTTTCAGCCGGCATGCTAGCCACCGCTGGGTCCTCGTTGTAAAAATTCTTAACAAGAGTGGGACATTTGGCCCAACGTTCTTTCTGAAATTGTTCCTGTGGGCATGGAACAAGAAACTTGACAATTGAAAGGAATCCCTATTGTATGTGCATGGCTAAGATAAGCCCAATTCAATCTTCTCTTCCGAGACCGAGATGTGCTGGCGTTAAGGTCTCATAGAGCAACATTTTCATACAATCCAAGTCTCGAAAAAGGAGATTTCAGGTTGTTGACCTGATATCAGATTATTTAAGAACAGAATGATAAATATCTCTAACGCGGAATTTAGCCAATCCTGCAGAGAAAAATAGAGCTAAGAAACTTGATCATTGGAGAATGTCAAATAAATTTTGAGAGCAAGAATCCGAAAGAAACGCAATACCATGAAATTGAGAAATATGATCGATAAGATGCATTCGGCGGAACTTGTTCAAATACTGATTTGTAATAACAGTTTACCGGAACTACGTACATAATCGTTGTTGGCCTTGGACCAGTCAAAATCTGCAGAATCGTTCTCATCGTTGGCAGACGAAGTATTATTTCTGGATGATTGCGGCGGCGGCGGCGGCTTTTCCCTCAATAAATCTTCTATCAATTCTTTAGCCTTCTGCTGTGCGTCGTCGGAGCCAATCAAAGTTATCGGCGTATTGATATAGTCTTCGGGCTTACCAATCTGTGAGAAATGTTCACAAGTGTATCGTAGACAATTGATAACGCTGAAGGTTATGTGGCACTTGAAACCGAATTCCAATACATCAAGAATAATGTAAAAGCGATAGAGAGTTCCCAGTTACTCACATTAATCCTAGCGCCGCTCTGGTCTTGTAATTCTTTGATTTTGCAACCTCCGCGGCCAATTATTTTACCAACTTTGCTCGAATCTATCAATATTTCGAGTCCCTGGGATCTGCTGTTGTTTCTATTACTTCCCTCAGTTCTCAGACCACCTCCTCCTCCTTCTTTTTCCCGATATTCATTATTAGATCTCCAATTCTCATTGTCTGCACAAAAGTCAACACGTGATAAGATCATTACGAGATACGCGTTATCCTATCCCAATACTAAGAGTCGCGTGGAAGGACCTGCTCTGTTTTGATCGCTCAGAGAATGCATTTGCTTTTCTAATCGGCGGTCAGCATGCCAGCAGACTTTACGATCGGATGCCCGCGTCCACGCGCACCTTAAATGGGTTCTTTCACGAGAGTTTCTCGCCATGGCAACATCGATAAATTAATCTATCCGAGTGAACGGGGCTATATTTCTATACCAAAAAATGATAAAACCATGGTAAAGATGGTTGCTGGGCGACAAAGTCCGCGCGGTACTTTCACTTATCATATGTATATACTTTTTTCTCCACTCAAATCCAGCCTTCATAAACTATACCTTGGGATCTGTGGTTGGTCTGCCCGCGGCTGCCGTAGCTCGACGTCGATCCCCTTCCACCACGGATGTAACTTTGAGTGTGTATCGTTGGAGTGTTGCTAGATGTTCCTTCGTCGCTGTTCCACTCGTCGGCCACCCTAGAATTCAATGGAACGGCAATAGTCGATAAACCCGGCACGATGTATTGAATAATGATAATAAACAATAAACAATAAACAGATAACAAACATATTGGCATGGGACTTTGCTATTTTGTATCGAAATCATGACGAAATCATTGACTATCTACGGCCTGGTGGCATTTTACGCATGTGTTTCTGCATAAGCCATGAACTCGGAAATGCTTCTAAGTTTGTAACAAGGAGACCTAGTCCAATAAGGGGGAACGAAGAACAGGACCACGTGCTCAGCCGATGACCACGATCTTGCAAAGGTTAGGGTTAGGATACTAGCTGTTTCCGAGATTATCCGAATGATATTTTACAATTGTGTCATTCGGAAGGATTATCCACGGTATTCAGCTGTTAAATAGTGTGTTGCGGGTGTACTGATTGAAGAATACTCACTGATCCATTCTATCTGTAGTTCGGAGACACGTTCTACCGGCGTAAGCAAAAATTCAAACTCTTATTATTTGCGGTGATACCTGACCGCGTGACAACGCTGTTATGGAGGATGCCGAGGATGGTATGGACTCATGGCGCGCCGCGCGATAGGGCTTGGCAAATGTTGACATTCGTCGATAAAATCACCGAGTGAATTACTCGGCCAATCACAAGCGTCGGTTACCAGTGTTCGTAAAGTTGCCAATTTTTCGACCGCGGAAGAATTACAAAACAAAAAATGACGAATAAAGATGAATATGACTGTGTAGACTTGTGTAATAAATAATAATTGATTATATGCCGAATGAATCAGTGAATGTGCTCTGCAGCAAATGCATATACCAAAATATACTTTCGATGCCGCATGAGAGGAATTCGAAAATTATTCAAATCTCGTTCTAGATTTGGTTGCCATTTCGCTATTTCAGGGCGTGTTTTCATGTTTGTTCAAATATGCCAGATATGCCTGAGCTGTTGAGTGTTGCTTGAATTTTAATTTACCGACCTCGCAGTTGCGTTTTATAACCTATGATTTGACCCTTCTTTACCAACGTGGATTGAAATTGTGTTGAAATTCGTTCGCGATTCCGCCGAGCATGCGCAGCGCACACGTCAACTGGGCGCGTGGTTTTCAAGCGCGTTGGCAATAGTACGTCGGTCGTTATTCAGGTAACGTTCCATGATTATAAACATCGGTGGCTTTACATGGGTTGGCTTATTATCGAATAGCCGTAAAGCCGCTGTCAAACGTCACCTACCGGACCTGCGCTAGATCCAGCTGTAGGGATACGCGGTATCGTACTCTTATTACGGGCTCACTGCATACTACCGCTCGGAGCGTGGTTTGTGACTCAGGTGACCGAGCTTTGTGGCCAGTACAGCGGGTAGCGGGGGCGGGAGAGGTTCACCTGTTTCACAACCTGCGTAACGTAGCCCGGTCACGTGACCGCGACTCTCCTCGTAACCACTTCCACTCCGACCAGTCAAACCGCGCCCAATGAAACGGCTGGAGGTTGCGGGCGAAGGCATCGTCAGGGAACGCGTCGTTCGTCGTTCGAAGAACCGTTCAGAGACAGTTGCGTCGAGTTGCCTACATCGTCATAGGGAGTCAACCGTATAAATACCGATGCTTGGGCGATGCGGAGTGCGCGAGTATGAAAGTGATTGGTTCTTCGCAACTGTTTGTAAATAAAAACTGGTCTACGGCCACCGTGCAGCAGCGCGTGCGAACTGATAAACAATCGTTGCTTCTCAGCCTGTTGATTTGTGGCGCTTGGTGCATACACGGATATACCTACCATCAGACATAACTGACATTCGTACGGATTCAGTTGGAAATTATAACGGGTTGTGATTCAAACATGTTCCAAATGAATCGTGCAATAATACCGTGTCGCAATAACCGTGTAAAACCTCTATGGCGTTTCGTCCCCTCGGTGCATCGATAAATCACGGCGCCGTGTGCCTTTGTGTGATTGTGATGAGTGTGATTCATTGACCATACACTTGACTTACTCATAATCTGATACGAGAAGTCTGAGGAAGACGTTATTAATGACATCGCGTGTGATTCGCTAACATGAAAAATCTCATTCCTTGTTGCAATTATGAAAAGTATTGTTACGTATCCGTTTCTGATTGACGTGAAAAGAACGCCGTGTTTCCAAAGAAAGGAGACCCGCTGCATACGCACGCTACGTAAAACTCTACCGAATTTGTAATTAATAATTATTTTACTTGGATATTTGTCTACTGGAAATCGATGAATAAATAACAAAGCCCGTTTATTATTGAAACGAAAGCGTATGTATTATACACGTGTATCGTCATAGTACAAGTACATATATGTATACATAATATGATTGGATATTCTTGTTCACTGAAAATTTTCGTCAACTACGACAATTCAAAGACATAACGCAGTGACAGTATCAACAAGTCAAGTGACCATGTACTTGACACACGCGTTGGTGATTCTCGCGTCTCTAATGTGTCAAGTTCGGAAAGCAACGGCAGAAACATCTGACACTACGAATCCTTCGACGATCTACTACACCGAACCCAATAACAATAGGGTGACTACTGAGTATGGAGTGTTGGGGTTTACCGATTTACCCGGCGGTCGGATCACCAGAGGTGAAAGGCTTTTGGAGAGATCGCGGAGTCCCTACATTGTACGCGAGGACCTTTTCGTTGAACGCGATGGGACGCTCGTAGTCGAGCCGGGAGTTGAGATCCGGTTTGCCCCTATGATAGGCATCACGGTCCGCGGTGTTATCACTGCCCAGGTAAGAACATTAAGTGTACAACTGCATTTAATAATTATCAAAATGAACGACGATGGAAGGAGGATATACGGGGAAAGATGAAATTAACAGCGATATGGCACATGTATCATGTAACATGTTTTAAATTAATTGAGAGCTAAAAATCATGTGACGTTTTTGATGCTCGAGCATTCGGCTGAGGGGCCCATATTCACTCAATCTTTTAGCGTACAGGTGATTTCGTATGATTTCCTACGTCATTTTGGTGTAATGATGATTTTTGATGCAATTTTCGATGATTTCAAAGTGATTTCGAAAAATCTCCGAGAAACAGGGCACGTTGTTACGGGGCATGTCTTTTGTTTTTAGTTTCAAGATCGTGGCGTTATCATGTACAGGTGAAGTAGCGGTTCAGCTGATTTCCAATGTGACATCCGATTATCAGTTCAAATTTCAAGCGGGAAATAATTTTAATTTGGTCAGTGAAAATCACGAATGGGAAAAAAAAGTTTTTGTTTATTAATTTCCTATTGATAACTTGAAATTTCGTAATCATGCAATTTATGAACGTTACTATTTTTTATACACACCCTCGGGTGCACCTCATGATTATGTTTTGTATATTATTAAATCGGTCAATAAGTTACACTGGCGTACTTTTTTTGTTGGTCCACACTTTACAGGTATTGTGTATTGGGGGAATTTCTAAAATCCGTCCATGTATACGTAGCAATAAACGTCGATTTTTACACGAGTACTTTTTGTTGCCTCGAATGTAGGTAGGTAGGTACGTACCGCAATTGATATTTCATACGTGTTATGTAGTGCGGAATAGATTCGATACTGTATGTATTCTTGGGATTATTCGTTGGCCAAATTTGTTTATTTCATGTGGATTCAACTCTGCAATTATTTATTAATCCGTTGATTTGATTTTATTCAGCCAATTTCCAATTAGTCGGGCACGCTTTTTGGATGCCTAACACGATGATTGGGTGATGGGAATTATACTTCAAAGATTGGATACACTCGTGCTCTCGTTTGTGCATCATAAATGCAGTAGCGCGCACGCGGTTGACCGTATAGACTATAGGTGCTGTGAAGTACCTCCTATACATGAACAGTATCGATGCATCCGCAAAGGGTATTCGAAGAATGTTCTTTGTTGATGGAACCAGAGGTGCACTGGTGGGGGCCGGAGGTGGTTGGATGCCGATGTGATGGTCGTGCACGCGGCGAAGGGAGTAAACAAAAACTGTTTCATCGTTGTCGAGTGCAGGCTGCTGCGGCAAGCAGAATTTTGCGTCATCCGATCTTTATGAGTTGCACATGATATCGGTCGTATTCCTCCGTGCTTCTTATCAAGCCTTTACAATTATTTGTAGTACCCAAGGCGAGACCCAAGGTGCGGCAGAGAGTTTTTCCCTTTCGTTCTTTATATTACAATAGAAAGAAATTGGAGAAAAATTCTTCTTTTATTTTTGCATTCGGAGACTGTTCTATATCACTCGAAGAATTTTTGTGAATAAGAAAATAATAATACCTAATAATAATAATAATAATAATAATAATAGTAATACCGAAATAAAACTCTGACTATGGCCGAGTATATATTTATTCGGAAGTTGGCGACTTTTGGGTCGTTCCACGAATGACCTCTCATACTTCCGGCATCAATGTATCGATTATTATTGTTAGGCTTCTGGGTGAATGATTCAAGACAGAGAGCAGATTTATTTAAGGCGAGGAACCGAGATCTATCAGCTGGATCACACACTGTTTGGGTTAGGACAAAAGAGGTTCCTCAATCGTAATACAATCGTGAAATGGATAAACGAGAGAAAGGAAGGAAGGTGTTTGCTGCTGAATATTGCGGATATCATACTTATATCAATGATCTTCAGGTTACAAATCATTTTGAAAAGTAGTGGTAGTGAGTAATGTTTCGATTGATGCCGGGAAGATAGGCCTGTTGAATAACATACGCGCACAGAAAGTAAGGTTGTGTGGCGTATATTACACAGTTGCAATAAACGCCCTCGTTTTTCGCTCAAACCTCGCTAGACAGCGCGGCTGACGGTCGTATACGTGCAAACATTTCACGCACACTTACGGGAAATTGGGGGGGGGGGTCAAAATTGCGTTGTGTAATATGACTGAAAAGACGGCGTTTGCGTTTGTGTCCAGCTTGTTGCGCACGATTGCATTTGACTCATCCATAAGCATTGTACCGAATAGTAAATATAGAGCCCAATCCAATACATTTCATTGAATTCAATGATATTCTATTCCATCCTACTTCGCACATTTACTTCAACCTATATAAACTCGATTGACAAAAAGCTGAGGCATAATCTTGTGTTGTATAAAGTTTCGTTTGCACCCTGGAGATCCAGCGGTCCTTTATGCCTCGCGTATTTGCAATATGTACTCACGCTGGACGCTATAAAAGACCGAGTTTGCCTCCATGGTGCCCAATATACGATTTAATTTGTACACCGTGAGAGTATACTATATGTACAAGTTTCGTTTCTGGTGTCGGACAAGTTGTCCCTATGTAGCTTACCGTACGCATACCATCGTGGGTAATAGATCGATAATAAACTCGGTAGTGCACTATATGTATACATAATACGAAAAGGCACCTCGAGACGAAACCTTTCTCGTGCATGCTGTGGCGACAGATATTCAATTTCGTCTGTCGTCTCCCAGTTAGCTATGGCGTAATACCTAACCGAAAGTATTCGAGGAAATGAAATAGTTTGTAACCGAATTCAGATTTACCGAACTCTTGGCTCTTGTTATATTTTCGAGTGTTACACTGCTGCAGTATGTATTTTTTCGAACATTTTTCTTCATTCCTTGATAAGATATGGCCTACGTGCTTGCAGTAAGGTTATTCTACACACATTATACGCTGGAAATTTTGCAAGCTTTTGCATATTTCATTGCGAATTCATTCGAGTTTTAATTAAACGCTGTGACAACGCTTATCTGCTGGAAGAGTCGTGAATTTTCAAGCCCTAACTTGTGCTACGTGTCGGTCTTGGCCACTTCCTCAACGTTCCACGCTTTATAGTTCCGTACAGTGGGGCCCCTGGTTTCGGGCCAGTGGTCCACCTGTACGGTATCTCACTGCGGTTCTCAGCGGCTTTCCACATTGAAAAGTTAGACCCTGTGATATGTTGACGTAGATTACGTTGCGTCGGAAGTCGCAATTTTCTGTTTGACTTTGCACCGAGTTAGACTACACAGCTTGTGTAATGTAATATATATAAGGTGACCCAGCTGGTGGCGCTCGTAACCCTCTCACAAGGGGACCGACTAACCCCTGAGAAACCGATTTCTATCCTTCTCATATCAGATCAAAAATTCTGTAAATCCATTCACGCTCTGAAATGGTACTTATGTGTTAGTGGGATAAATATTTAGGTAGTTATATCTCCATAGCATATACGTTACATCTGTTCTCGATGGTCGCAGACTCATTAACAAGCGCTGAAATTGTCATTATAGAAGACGTTCCGGAGATGTCCCTCAAGTTCAGGCTACAAATTTAACGGTCGCATGCCAGATAAATCGCAGGGCAGAGTTAATTTATAAGGCTATAAGTTCACCTGCGCTTGTTTTCTTGCGATGCCATTGACAATGCACATGAAGCAAGCAAGCCAGTTGCTAAAAAGCACGAAAGATGAAAAGATCGCATCGTGTGCCAAAAACTTGAGGCCAGAGAACGCGCGGTAGGCCAGAGCTCGACGGTCGGCTGTGAGCTGGCTGCGTGGCTTCCCTTCTGCACCGCGCCCGCTGTACGCATGCATGCACATACGCAGACACGCGCTTACCGCTTCTCCAATTCTCCAAACAACCCCAGACAGGACGGGTGGATGTCTCCAGTCCGACATAATGCATATCCTGTATTATACATATACTCGGTTTCACACAAAATGTGTATTTTACCACGTCTATTAGTATGCGAATGCTATTTCCACGCATCGTCCACTGTTGTTCCGGCACTTCCTGTATCATTGCCCTCCGACTACTATTAGAATTATGGGGCATTCATCAACTTTCAATTCATAGCTCCGTTCATAAAAATTGATGTGTTGTGAATTTTTCTCTTATGACTGCAGACCAAATTTGTTTCACTATTTCACAACAACAATTACAACGTTTGCGGATTCGCATATGATTTCTACGATTTGTTTTTCCCATACAGTCGAAGCTTGGGTATAGTATAATAACGTACCTCTCGAACTGGCGATAACCAAACCTTCAGCTTCAGGCTCTGTCGGTTTCTCGATCTTTTTCACAAAGGCGTAACGCGTGTCTGACGTTGCGTAGGTATACACCCTGCAGGAAGAGGTCCGGTCGGTATATTCGCATATGAGCTGACATGACCGCAAAAGCGTTCAGTGGTTACATGCAGTTGTTATTACGGCCCTGCCGTCGTGCCATAACTGGCTGGCAATAAGGTTAGGTCGTTCCATCGGTACCCGAGCTCGTTTTTCCCGATAGAATCGTAACAGATTTGGTTGGGCGACGACGTCAGAAATCCCGGTGAACCAATAAGCGAATCGAAAATAATACGTTTCGACGAATTTCGATACTCTCTTCGCGAGTTCCCGATTTATGAAATGAATTATTGTCATCATCATCATCATCGTTATGGTCAATGTTCATGAATCATGAAGAATATTTCTCTTGTATCCATTATCCGAGTGAAATACATACGAATAACCGCCGGAAACTCTGAATCATTTGAACAAAATGAGCAATGTATCACTAAAGAGTCGCAATTATCCGAAACATAATCATTTTCCGGCAGCTTCCAATATACACTCCTTCAAAGAATTCAAGCAACACCTGAAAACGGACCGAAAGATGATGAATTTTCAAATGCTTGTAACTTTTGATACAGAGGTCGTACCGGAAACCCAAGGTGAGCAAATTGAAGTTGCAAGTGTTGATTTCCACCTACACTGGGCGAATTTTTCAAAAATTGTGTTCAATTGTTCAGTTAAACCGCTCCGAAGCGATTGTTGCGCAAATCCACGTTTGAATGTCAATTTGAACGCCTTGCACGGGGTGCAATTTTTTTTTTTCTAAGAAATCCATTCCGAATGAAGGCTGGGACATTTGTTAAGCTTCAAAACGCGTTTATACAAAACCGCGTAGGATTTTTTTTCGCGGAGTTACGCCCGACTTTTAACTTTCAACTTTTGACAGGATTATCGTGAAACGAAATTCGACCCGCCAATTTTCAGTCGTTTTCACCCTTTTTGAGATGCATTTGTCAGATTAATTATTTAAACAATTTTTTGTCTTCCGATATCACTTTCAACAAAAAGAATCAGCATACGTTCGAATGGATCGAAGATGAAGGCTAAATGCAACCTCTAAAACTCAATCAGCACTAATCGGCAATCAGAAATCGCTACCATTCCAATCTTTTCGCTTCAAAATGGTGTGCTTGATGAACTCTCTACTACAATGTTTTTTCTGCAAGCTACGCCACTGTTTAGTGTACGGCCGCGAGGAATCCTAAATTCGCTATAACTTCTGAACGATTAATCGCAGAAAAATTTCTCAGGGATCGTTTTAGATGCGATCATCATTTTCCGAGGTTCTCTGCCGTCCGATCAATGTTGCTTGAAAAAATGTTAAAAATTGTAAGCTCCCGCTCGTGGCGTTACCCAGAATCAACGACGTGCACGTAGCGGGAATGTGATCCGTTCGGGGTTTGATCGGGCGTAACTTAGCGAAAAAAAATCCTACGTGGTTTTGTAAAAATGCATTTTGAAGCCTAACAAATTTCCTATAACCTTTCCTCGGAATGGATTTCTGAGAAAAAAAAATCTGCACCCCGTGCAAAGCGTTCGAATCGACAGTCAAACGTGGATCCGCGCAACAATCGCTTCGAAGCAGTTTAACTGAACATTAATGGAACAACATTTTCCAAAATCCGTCCAGGGTTGGTGAAAGTCAACACTTGCAGCTTCAATTTGCATACCTTGTGTTTCTGGTACGACCTCTGGATCCGAAGTTACAAGCATTTGAAAAAGCATCATTTTTCGGTCCGTTTTCAGGTGTTGCTTGAATTCTTTGAAGAAGTGTATTTCGGCTACTGGAACCGTGAGACGAAAATTATGAACCCTGCAAATTGAGATGCGAATCGAATCCCCACTCATCCGAATATCGTGCTGTTTCGAATGCAATATCCCGAACACGGGACCTCTTATAATCCTTGTTTGCTTCATCACTGATAACCAAGAAATAATGACAGCCGAGTCAACGGAACAGCAAATTATGTTGGCGGGAAACGACCAGAAATACCGGACACACCACGAATCTTGCAAGATCGGATAAGTGTGTGTTGCACTACCAGTATACGATCACTGTACACGCGTGAACAACCACGTGCGTGCTATAGTCGCACGTATAGTTGACTTCCGGCGTACAATAATTGCTCTGTTCTGTCTTAATTTCGTAATTTACGTCGGGGACTGCTCCACCAGGCCGGCAATGCCAAAGTTAGGCGTGTACACATGAACCAGCTGATCGTGGGTAATAGGAGGTATTAAGCGTGGCGCTGATGACGAGTCAAGAAGGCCACGCGACGGGTCAACGATGACTGACCCGATGAGGTTGGGCCTGCAGTAACTCGTCGTCAGTAGAGACTGGTAACCGGAGAGTTGAGAGGCAGGGGTCAACCAATTCACTTGACTTTCGACTGCAAAGTCTGTCTCGACAAACGACCAACGAACACGGTACACATTTTCTACTCGAGGTAAACGATCGTGCCTGTAGTACAGCGGGCTACGCATCTGACATGAAGCTCGTCGTGACAGTCCCAATACCTGGACAATTTTTTTCAATTACCAATCCCGGACTGGGGAAGTGTCCAGGTACCGGCACTGTCCTGCAGTCTTAGGTTCACTGTAAAAAATCATTTTGGGTGAATTTACCCATATATCTGCCGGTTAGTATAGGTACTAACGCCCTATTACCTAGTCGGAGGTGGAGAAATATGCTTTGTTTTCAGTAGATGAATTCCCGCGGTATACAGGCTGTTTTCTCTAACTCTGTCAACACTTTTATAGGGTATGTTGGGGCTGCCTTATAGGAAAGCATTTTGAGGTAAGACAACCATGGTTGGAAACTTATCCTAACGGATGTGGCGGGCTTTGAAGGATTTGGTACCTCGCGCTTGTTCGTAGTGTAAATGAATCAGATGTGATAATTTTTCATATTCTAAAGACTACATTTTTTTTTCACACGATTTTGGGAACACATTTTTTGTGTCTATGATGCACGAAATGAAATCTATCGGTGGATCGATTCAAGTTTTTCTGGTCTAAAACTATTCCGTAGAGAGGCCTTCTCGAAATGAACTCTTGATCCGATCAAAATTGTACCAGATATTCATCATTTTTCATAATAAAATAGCGTTTTTTTGTCTTCACACAGGTAGATTTTATTTAGTGCATCATAGACAGAAAAAAAAATTACTAAAATCATGTGAAAACCGTCGAAAAGACTCAAAAATGACTTCCGTTGGTTTTGACTTTTTAGACATTTTTACGGTGTATGTTCCCCCTTAAAATCCGACGGGGGGTCCACTCTGCCCGCATTTTTCCAACTAATTGCGGTGAACGTTCGTCTCCGGTCAAATTTTCGTTTTTTGATGAAAATCAGAAGATTTGACGTTTGAAATCTCAACCCGTAACATTATTTTCTTGAGGGACCCACTTTGCCCTCCCCTCCTTCGATTATATGCCTTTAGCTGTGCAGCTTTGATACCTAAATTATAATTTCTGACTTCAGGGTACCCCCGAACAACCGATCGTATTTACGAGTGCCGAGCAGCAATCCGGCCGTCCCGAGCCTAGGTCCATTCGACTGGTCGATGGTCAGAGTCCTCTTGAGGGACGGCTGCAGCTTCTTCACCAGGGCGAGTGGCGAGCCGTCTGCACCAACTCTCGCAAGTATGTTCATCGAATGACAATAAGAAATATGTATGGTTAATAAACCTACACACGTATTTATTATGCGATGTATGTATGTACCTGTAACTGTGGTGCGCAGGTAATGTATACGTATTGTAGTGTCGGTAGCTGTCATATCGACGGATCTTGAGCAAACAAGTGTATGATCCCCTTGGGCCGGATAAAACAACGAGTGTATATTTAGGGGCGGACGAAAGAAGTCTATCTCTAATAGGTAATATGTATAAACTTGCCGCACGGTTCACTACTGCAAGCACGAGTTAGCCTTGTTCTTTTGACCGCCTGGCTAAACACTGCACTTTATTCTATCCGGCCTTGCAGGTACACTTGTTTCATTATTCTTAGGACCCGTCGATGCTATCTCTCAAAAAGTGATCCAGGCTAAATAACTTTTCGAGGAAATTTGTTTCGAATCGAACAGTATAATAACGATCCATTAGATGTAAGTTTGGTCCCGCCTGTCAAGGGAAACCCCGTAGAATATACCTATAGATATTGGTAGATTCTCCAATACATCGACAAACTCAGTCGCTAACGGATGAGAACTGATTGTGAGAGTATATCGTCCAATGGACGAAGCGATCATTTTTCAAACTATCGCTGCTCCAGCCGCTCAACGCAATGATCCAGGTTTATATGCTGCAATCAATTTCACCGAGTTTACGCAGTCGTATAGAATATATTGTCCAGTATTATATTATAATATATAGTATAGAGTATATTTCAGGGGTCTTTTCTAATTTCAGTTGGACTCGGGCGGATCTTGAAACAGCCTGTAGGGAATTGGGCTTGCAGGGCGGAGCATGGCGAGGCTGGCTGGACAGGCAGTGGCCGGCGAGACCTCGAATTCTCTACGAGCAGCCCGGATGTCGCGGGACCGAATCATCCCTTCAAAATTGCGATCAATGGTCCAACCGACAACTCGGTGGCGGGGTCTGTGGTAAGATTTACTTGATCTTTGCACAACAATTATCGTGTTTTGCATCATCGCGCTGATCACCTCTCGTAGGTACAATGAGTCTAGCGATGAGATCGCGAATGAAACCGATGAGGCGGGATATTTGATATTTTTCCAAATTTTATCGCATCGCGGTGTGTTGCATGGTGCAACAATTTTTTTTTTATAATGAAATAATGAATAGACCAAATACATTGAACAACACAGTAAAACTTTATACAGTTTGTAAATAGTCAAATTTATTCATTTATAGTTTACAAGAAAAATAACAAATATATCAAGTATATGGGGACAAAACAATGTATTGTTACAGAGGTTCAACTCTGCTGTTTTAATGTCCTTTCTCACGACGAAGTAATGAATGCGAGTCAAGAAGTACGCCAATCTCCAAACCAGATATCTTTACAGCAAACGTGTCTACTCTTTAAAGTCTGGGACAAGACTGTTTCTCCTGTTTTTACAAGAATGTCGGGCGACGCGACGCAGCAATCCTTATTTCTCATTTATTCCGATCATTTATTTCAAATCAGCTGTTTATAACCCAGCCCACTAAAAACTCCAGCTGTCAACGTGACAGCTAGCATCCGATCTCTAAACTCCATGGGGTATCTCCGTAAGAGTATTAACAAAAATATAACAATTTATGATGCAAGCGATAAACATGAGTATAAATATAATAAATATAAAGGTATACATGAAAGCGATCAATTTAGATAGAGTATATAGGTATGACTTCAATTGTTCGAAAAAACAGATTTTCATATGATATTTGAGGTACAAAAAGATCTGTTTGGATATTAATCAATATTGTGCGTTTTTGTAACAGGTCTACCTATAAACATCCGTGTTATGAATTGCAAGTGATTCTAATTTTTTACGTGATCGTGATTTTAGATTAACATACATATATTATTGAATTCACTCTATACGGAGTTTGTGGTACACACTACAATGATCGATCTACTTTTCTCTCTCTATTATACTCACATCGTCACAATGGGTATTGGGCATACATGTATTGACGTACGGAATCTTGATATATTAAAACCCTTTTCAGATTACCATCCCGATCTTGCTATTTCGTGCTTTCCGCGACACGACGGCGGCACACAGGCTGTCAAACACTGGCGCGGCCTCAGGTTCGAGGGAAGCCTGTACGATAAACCACTGATACAAGAGAATACCATGTACGTGTACAGGTCCAGATCCATCCTGAGGAATGTCGACATCAAGTGAGTAAATGGATGATTTCATGTAAAGTGCCTTTCGCGCTGCACACAGAGACGTTGTTTCTCGCACCGCGTGAACAATACATGCAGTGACTGCAGTGTTCTCGATATCTTACAGCGAGTGTTTGAGGAAACGAAACGGTGCACCAGGCCCCCACCCAGGTATGCCTAGCTACCGCTGTTTCATTTCCACAGACACACGCAGTATTTATGACTAGGCGATTAATATCATTATTTTCAAATTAGATACGCAGGTACAGGTCGAGAATACAACACCACCTCCGCCCTGCACGTCGAAGGCGTTCCGCCCCGTATGGAATCTCTGTCGATCCTCCACTCGGCGTTCCATGGCTTAAATGTCACGTCGCCAAATGCGCCAATCATCATCAAGAACTGTACCATACGCAATAACAAGGGTAAGACTGTGAACTTGGTACATTTGGTATACTTATAATAATCCGTCTCTACACTATCGTCACTGATCGTTAATATGTTTATGTTATGCTTGCACAGATATGTCATTGATTATTACTTCTCGAATTGATGATTCTACATATAGTATACAACCCTGGGCTGGGGTTTGCGCATGAATTAGGTCCTCTGCTTCTGCAATCTTGATGTAAACTTGTTTAACGTCTCCTTAGGGTACGGAATTTACGTCAACAGCTCTACTGGACTTGCTTTGGTTGAAAACTGTATGGTGCTTGACAACGGGGCTGACGGAATAAAATATGTACATCACGACGAAAAACCGGACGAAAAACTGGATAGAACTGATAATCACGACTTGTGCCAGCTACCGGGCACTACAAGTCAAACTTTTCCTATAACAATTTTCATGGAGCAACAAAATTATAAATTAAACAAGGAAATTTGCACCAAGGTGAGGCCATCGACTCATACATTTATGTATTTTCCATGTACCAGTTTCTTGTGCGCGGTCATTCTGTACAATTCTACGAGCTTCGGATCATTATGGACAGTTCTCGATTTACCCACATCGCCTATTATACCTATGTATGTACAGCTATTTCTGATCCATGAATAATATGATTTTCTTTCGTAGCACATTTATACGAGACCTGGCCACGTGCTGACCATACACTTCCTGCAAATGACCACCGACCGGAATGACACAGCTACTATTGAGGTTTATGACGGGACTAGCGGAGGAGAAAGACTTCTGGCAAGTGTTGAAGTGAGGAACGGAACATTGCCGCAGAGCGTCACAACATCGCGACATAATTTATACATTAAATTCACGGCCAAACCTCGTACACAGATGATTGCCTTCGTGCGTCTTTCTTCGGGATACAGTAAGATTACACTTCTAATTATTGCTTTATCGTATGTTTTTGCCTGTCCGTCAAGGCAAGAGCTCCACTCAGAAAGAGTCTCGGACACAGCCGTAACCAGAGGTCAACACAAGATTGTATATTACGAGGTTGTCCACCTCAAACCACTTATACATAAGCATAGACTGTAACCTCCGTGTAGGATATTGGATCTATGTATTCTCATTATCCACACATTTGTCGTGTTTTTGGATCAGACCTCATTACCTCAGATTTGAGAGCCTTCATTTTTTGTCTTGCGGAATCAAATCGAATTGTCGTATTCGGTTTTTTCGAATACAATTACAAATTGGGCAGAAGAAGATGAGGAAAAGAACGGGTTGGCTCCACTGCAGTGTGGCGTCATCTTTACAAGTTTCGTGAATTTCGTCATATTTCACGAAATGGCTCGGATTTTTAGATCAGAATTATTGGGAAAGTTCCGAACAAAAATGTTCCGGAGGTAGGGCAAGAACGAAAAACAAATCAGGGACTCGGTGATTTGAGGCGGACAGCACCACATGTATGTCAGAGTTGAACATGATTCGAGTATCATTGTTATTCATCATGATTTATCTTTGCAGAGAAAACGTACGACTTGAACGTAACTGGTAGTACAATTGCGGACAACAACGGACGCGGAATAGCCGTCGAGAAGATACGTTCAGCCCTGCACGTTCACGACACTTCGGTATCGAATAACAATCACGTAGCGGGGATTCACGTAACCCGGGCGTCGGCGGATATAAATGTGACGGAGAGTCGCATATCGTTCAATAACGGAGACGGGGTGAACGTGACTCTGTACGGCGGTAACCGAAACATATCCAAGACAAGCATTTCCTCAAATCGCGGGTACGGTTTTGCTGTATGGCTGAATGATAGCTCCGATTCGGAGTACATTTCGTTCAATCAGACAACCGTCGTTGAGTACTCGGAAATATTCAAGAACAAAGACGTTGGTATATTGGTGAGTGTGATTTCCATGATAATATCAGTAAAACTTGAAAAAATTTTCCCCAAAAAATGTATCTGTACATATTATAGTGTATATTCTACGAATAGACACATACTGATAGAAAGTGTATTTCTGCACACTATAATAATTGGAAGTTTGCATCGAAATCTCTTTTTTTTTTTCGATCAAGTACGTTGTAATTGCCTTCAATTTTTGTTCATCTGAAAAGTGAAAGGCCATGACTTGATTATTTTTTCGTAGATTACTGAAATCAGATATGAAATGAAAAATAGACATGAAAAACTCCACTTGACTTGCCGATGAAAGAATCTTATTTGAAATTTTCCCCACTTACAGGTAGGAAATGCGACAGGAAACTCGTTTGTGAATATAACCGGTAACTGGTTCAACGGCAGTTCGGAGGTTGCAGTCCAAGTTGAATCCAACTGGAGACAAGATCAGAGTTTACTTAAATTGCAAATTGGTCACAACGTGTTTGTGCAAAATTCAAAACTTGGTATAAAATTGACGCCGGCCTTGAACATGGACGGTGTCATTGAGTACAATCATTTTCGAGAGCATACGTACGGCGGGATATTGGTGCGGAATCCTCTCTATGAGGAATTCAACACGTTGCCAGCAAAACTGGTTATCCAATACAACGAGTTTTACAACAATCGTGGCGTATTCGTTGTTGGTATCGGCCTATCGCCTTACAGTGACGTTCAAAAATTATTATTTACACGCAATTTCGTCCGGGACAATCGGATTCGAGAACCGTTGGATAACAGCGGTAGCCAAGGAATAAGATTAATTCCAAGATCAAAAGTTGCGGCCGCTGTGGTAGTCTCATCGGGCAATGTTGACGTGTTTCGGAATATTATTCATAATCCGGAATCGCTTTACGAGATTGGATCCCACTTGGGGGATCAGAGTAAAGTCATTAATTGCACCTACAATTGGCTTGGATTTGCAGAAGAACAAAAAATATTCGATCGGCTATTCCACAGGTTTGTAGTTTGACAAGTCTGCCTAATATCGAATTAGCTAGAGTCCCATGCAATGTACCAAGTCCTACATGTGTACTCATCACAGTTGCTCTATTTTAATTCAATCAGTTTTGGTCAGTTATAAACCATTGAATCACTATCAAGAAAATTTATGCACGACGTCAAGAACTTGTGAAACCGAAAGTAATACTAATATTTCGTCTCTCATCACCATTTCTCTGTACTCACAGAAAGGACAGGTACAACTTGGCGAAAATCGAGTACCTCCCTTATCTACTGCACAGCAGCAATCCAGGAGCGAATACAATCATATCAAATCCCACGTATGTCCAACAATTTCAAACGCCAGGTACAAATTTAGTTGGCGGTGAAGTGGACGGCCAAGAAAGTCTTAGCTCTGGCGAGTACGTGGTTGTGCGAGATATCAACATCAGACCTGGAGGAAAATTGACTCTACAGCCGGGCGTTACCTTGCGATTTCCACCTGCGGTAGGGATGATGGTTGCTGGGAAGCTGGAGGCCCGCGGTAAAGGACCCGGCGACATTCTATTCACCCTGAAGGAGGAGATCGTTAATGAATCGGAGAACGAAACTATTACCGACATGCCAATGTTCGATGACGACGAAACGACCGCACCTGTCAGACTGCTGGGTGGCCGGACCAATCTTGAAGGCAGATTGCAGGTATTTCTGGAACACGGATTCATGTTATATCGATATAGTTGTATGTGTCAGCATCACGAATTATGAAGCAAAATACTATTCGTATTCTACCGATAAAAATATAACTCGTGCATACGTATGTGTGTATATAAGTCTCGATATGACGTAACTTGAAATTCCTCCCATGTCTAGGTTCGCATTGGAGAGAGGTGGGGTACGGTGTGCAATTACGGATGGACCATTCGGGATGCCGCTTTAGTATGTCACCAGTTGGGTTTAACTCTGGATCCAGACAATTGGTACATGCAGCGGTCCGAGATTCCGAGTGCCGGTACAAACGAGGAAATCATTCTGAGTAACGTTCAATGTACGGATGATGATGTGGATATTACCGAATGCCGGGCCGAAACTGTAAACGAATTCGAAAACTCTTGCACCCATGAAAATGATGTGGGAGTTATCTGCTCGGAAGCAGCTTGGGCCGGTCTCAGGTTTAGTCCTTTGGCTCAACGAAGCGACCTCCAGTACATCACCATTGAAAGAGCAGGCCTACTTGATTATACCACTAATGCACTTAAACCAGGCAAGCATGATATTATTTATTTATTCATTTATTTATTCATTTATTTTATACAGGAAAAAATCCCTTCCGCAGAATACAAACAAAAAAAATTCACAATCACAATTGAACGAATATAGTATATATTAGACACTCGTATTTGGCGCGTACAGCATACTCGTCGGAAATTGCGTACTTTACGCACTCGCGACAGAATGTACTAATACTAGAAATGATATATTTCAGCGTTGCAAATTGATTTTGCTAGACACTCCATGGACGGAATAAAAGTCCTGAACAATCTTCAGGATGGACTGGGAATATTGTATTCGGATATTTATTCCGCCGATGCGGTGAATACCGTCAGGAACAGCGAGTTCTCAAATAACCGCGGCAGTGGAATTAGTTTCAAACAGCTCGGCCTCACGGTTTCGAATTCGCGGTTGGAGAACAACAGGATTGCCGGGATCAGGCACAATCCTGCCCTATCGGCTGTTCAACAACGAGAATTTGCTGGATGGTTCGAGCGATCGCCCGATATGACAGTCGACACGCCTTACAACCCGATTGTCATACCCCAAGACAGCGGCGACGTTGAGTTGGCCAGCGGAGAGACCAAGTACGTCGTTACCGCCAAAGGTGGCAAGGAAAGTCTTCGTCGTTTGATAAATATTCAGGTGGGGAACATTCGTAAAACACTCATATCAAAATGCATTTGGTTTCAAATACGTCGCAGAATGGCTGTTTTTCGACTTGCCTTTTCTTCTTTCCGCTATCATCTCCTAGTTAAATATTTTTTAATATCATTCAGCACACGCGTATAGTAAGCTGAATAAGTCTCAAGATATTAGAGCTGAAGGAGTGACATTGATGTGGCCATACCGCGAGTGACCCAAGTTATGGGTCGTCTGTACGATATGGGCGCAACAGGCAACCAATGATGGAAATGTTTTATGTTTAACAGTGTACACCAGGTTACGTGATTGGCATTCAACTTTTAAATCCAATCCAAAATCGCAGTACAGAGGAGATAATTATCTACGACTCGCAGCACGTGACGA
Source organism: Euura saliciscinereae (assembly GCA_018420115.1). Classification (NCBI taxonomy): domain Eukaryota; kingdom Metazoa; phylum Arthropoda; class Insecta; order Hymenoptera; family Tenthredinidae; genus Euura; species Euura saliciscinereae. Next base: position 17,153 of record JAFFZH010015540.1, on the reverse strand, counting down.
ATAAAGGTAACATTTGGCACGTCAAGAGAGATCTTACCGTGTTTCCAGTTTCTTCGAGTTCGTACAAAGTTATCCTCGACTATAATAGCGGCGACGCTTCGCTCGGCGGTACCGTTGTTGTACTTACGGCACTTCTGGCGCCCATACAGGTATGCGATTCCAGAATCTTGTTCAGCTGTATTTCTGTAAACCCTCTATGAACTCGTGATATCGATGTACTCATTGTTCGCACGTTATAGGATATTCGTAACCGAATCGTTCAAGGACCAACTCCGACATTGACAGTTTCCAACACGAAAATAAAAGGAAACAATCAAGGAATTCTGGCCTCTTACTACAATCGATATCTGGACGAGTTGGGCGATCACTTTTTGCGAAAGGCCAACGAGACTATCAAATTGATTGGATGCGAAATATCGCACAACGCCGATCAGGCTATTTACGTCGTTTCACCTCATTGGAACGTCTTTGAATCGAATGTCTCCGAAATCACGTTCCAAATAAACAACACATTGATCACCGACAACGGCAAAGGTGTCTTGCAGTTCAGCCGAGACCTGAGGCATTCGAATAACTTGTTTCATTGGATCTTGCAAGACAATACCTTCGAGAGGAATCGAGCAGGTGGATTCGACGTCTCCTTGCCCTACGTATGGCAGTACAATGAAAATTTCACTCATTCGTTATATTTCGATAACAATACCTGGCGAAAAAACGAACATTTCAGTTTTATTGTCGACGGTCACTTTGCCAATTTGAACATGTCAAACAATGTATTTGATAAAAATCGTTGTAAAACTGGACTGATTTCTGTACGCGGTATGGAGAAGCGAATCGAAATTTACAACAACAGAATCGAAAGGAACAGTGGTACCTATATGGTGGAATTCAAGGCCGATAGTCAGTCTGAAATTTTAGGAGAGGTACACGCCAGGTTCTTCACGAACGAGGTCAAGCGAAATCATTACGAAAGCGTAACTAGAGGATTTCATCAGATGTACAACATGCCGACGTATGTAGTCGGTTTTCATGGTATTCAAAAGGTCCGCGTCTACAGAAATTTATTTGGAGAAAACACCTTGGATTACGAACTTTTGGCGGGCATCAGAACGGCGAAAATCAACAATCTGGTTGACGTGACGGAAAACTGGTGGGGTACCTCTGATCTGAGTGAAATAAGGTGCGTCTTATAGTATTTGTGATTGGTTGAGCAGAATTTCATACTTGTTGCAAGACAGAGCAATTGACGCGTGATTCATTTTGAAACCACTACTAATCAATCTCACCATTAATTGTCATTACTACAGGCAGAGGATCTTTGACTTTGACGATTGGAACGATCACGCGGTGGCAAATTTCAGGCCCTACCTGACCGAAGATGCGATCGATTCGTCAATTTCAGTCTCCTGGGACCAACCGACCGTGGTTGACTTGGATAACCTGGGGGGACGATTGGTCGAAACCTTGTCCCTGTATCCACGTGAAAAACCTTACGTCATTCGGGCGGACATAACTATAATGCCAGAGGCGACCTTGAACATTTATCCGGATGTGGTGATGGAGTTTGCACCAAACATTGGGATTCTAGCTCTTGGAACGTTAAGAGCCATCGGAGCTAGGGGGCATGAAATTGTAATGAGGCCGTTAAGCGTGGACATCTCTAATTCGAATGTTTTAGCCAAGAGGAGTTTGAACAACGTCCCCCAAGTGGATACAATTCGATTATGTATGGAAGGCAATTGCACCGCTTCTACCAACGAAGGTATGACGCGTGAATAATCAGCTACTGTACATTTTACAGAGCATATTTGTGCATGTGCCTCATGAATTCGTACATCTGTCGATATTTACTCAAAAATTGGCATGTGTATCGGTTCTTCATCATACATACATATATGGGTCTTTCAGATTAGGTCATAATCGTAGCCTATGACAAAATCCTACAATGAGTTGAAGATTGTGACGACGATTGTGTAAAAGAGATGGAATTTGTACCGGCCTAGGTACGGATATGAACCTTCGCATAATAACTAATTGAGTTTATGTATTATAGGATTTCTGGAGTACTTTAACGAGACGACGCTACAGTGGATACCTGTATGCGACTCACGGTTTACCGAGCGTAATGCCCAAGTGGCATGCCGTCAACTGGGCTTTGATTCGTTGAATGTTTTCGTGACCCGTGATCGGAGGTATGAGCTCCATCCGGGTTCTCTCAGTCGCATATGGTCATGGCCAGAACCCTTGCAGGTAACCAAAATCAGCATGAACAATATGAAAAATTCTGTAGAAAAGTAAAACCTAGGAGGAGAAATGTATTTCCTATTGATGAAGAGCTGTTCTCACCGCAACCTTTACATATAATCAACAATTATTGAAATGATTGTAGTGCGTCGGAGTTGAAGAGCGTGTGGACGACTGCCAAATCCGATTGAATGGACAATTGTTTGGCCACAGACACGAGTGTCCTTGGGATGGAAATTTTGTTTTTATTCATTGTGGGGAAAGGAATTTGGACCTCTCGCGCAATTATTGGGGCGGTGTTCGCATGGCCAACAGTGAATTTGAGCATCATTTGTACGAGCATCGTATTCACGATGTTGTTACGCACGAGACGGTACGACGCATCGAATCTGCTCTGAAATACGTGAATGTCACGGGAGCTGGTATCTTGCACAATGAAAAATCTGCGGCCATCCAGTCTATAATGAAATCCCCGGAAATAATGCACGTAAACGTTAGCCAGTGTGCCTATCACGGGATCAATATTATTTCTCCCACACATACAGTGAGTACGAATAATCAATGTGTTGAAATATAACATGGCGATAACTGTACCGAACTTATTTTCACCCAGAGACTGCTGTATAATGTGTATGTACATAGTTCTGCATGAGTCACCGTACGCGCAAATCGATTTCAGGTGGAACTTCTGTTCAACGGCATTGACAACATCTTGGGAAATGGTCTGAATATTTTGTCGTTGACCGGGGAGGGTCGGGATGCAGCGGAAAGTTCATTCACACCGATCAAAGCTCTGAACATTCCATATCACTTGTTTAGCATGATCGATATTTGCGACACCACAAAAGAAATAACAATGGAGGAACGGGTGCTTGTTTATTACAAATATGACAACAACCCCGTAAATTGCGTAAAGATATTCAGAAGTACTTACAGGGCCAAGCCCTTCGGATTTAGGTGAGATATCACTTACAATTTCACCCCCCTTTTTATTCTCAACTGCCGCTGTTCGTATATCGTTCATCGTGGTGTGTAATAGTTGATCTTTGTATACAACTTTTGCAAGGAATGGCGAGAAATAGTAATATTCAGACCACCTAATTGAGACATCGTTAGAATTCGTGGAAAACTCGTGCATGTTACCTACCACAGGGGTAGGCTGCATGTTGATACATCAATGCCTAGTTTTCAAAATATTTCCGTAGTATTCTGAAATTATACCAACGTTTTTTTTCTGCAACTCAACTACCCTTTCTTTCTTGTTATACCTATTCATGTACATATTCACAGGTTGTTACAATTCAATTTATTCAACTCGACCGGAAAACCAGGACGTGCCGACGGGATAACGCTGTATGACGGAGATATTTATAATCTGACGGCCCGTGAAATCGGACATCTCGAAGTAGACACCTCGCACGAAAAGAAATTGTTCCGGACAACGGGACCCAGTCTGAGCGTTAGACTATTTGCCAATGGTGCCAGTGGGGTCCACGGGTTCATAGCAGAGATCGTCACGTTGCCTATATCCGCCATTGGATTCAGTAAGCGCAACATGGGATTCATAACTAATTATTGTTCCGCTCGGAAAACGACAAATTCAAACTTACATGGTCGTGGAAACGAACAAAGTTTGGTCCGATCCGAGTTTCAGTTAGTTATCAGATTCCTCCGGGACGGCCTCAAAATCCCGATCGACTATGCGCCGAAAGGCCACAATTATGAATTTAAAAGTACCGAAATAATGTTTTGCACGGTTTTTTCCAGCCTGCCAGCATTCGGCGAAATCGTGCGGAGGCTCATTTCGGTACTTTTGATTCGAAATTATGCCATTCAGTACTTTCAAATTCAGAATTATGGCCTTTTGGCGCATAACGTTCGGAATTTTGAGTCCGTCCCATTCCTCCAATTTATTATATAACGAATTCGAATCACCATGACGGTGTAACATGCTACGAAATAACATGTATCTGTTGCAGATCGTGACGTTCAACACAACATATCATATTCTATAATATCGAATTGTCAGGAGGGTGCAGTTAAGTATGCGAGTGCCGGGGAGGTGAACGCAATAATGACCCTCGAGCGCAATCAATTTATGAACAATTGCGCAAAGTTGTACGGCAACATTACTACTTGCGGATCGGCAGTTACTTTGGACGTACAGAATACCCAGTCTCTATATTTTCGCGTGAGTGTAGTACAGCTACGTATTTTGAAGTCTCAGAATAAATCTCTGAGCATCACGGCAATGCCACAGAATGAATTTCTCACGTGCAAGCACCCGAAATCCAGTGAACGTCCGCGACTCGCAATCGGCAATCGTTTCTGTTGGAATGTATGTGCGATCGTGTATTCAAATATAAGCTCCTTCAGCGCTTCTAGCGCCGCTTAAGGGCTGGACAATTAGCCTTAAGTTCAATATACAAACCAGTCGCACATGAGAGCTCGTACCTGTAACGTAACACTTGTTGATATACAATTGCGCGCATAATAAACATATTCATATGCAGCTCAATAAACTGTGTCTCCGGCCTATTAATCCATCTCCATCGGTGTCAGAGGCTGCGAGGTCTCCGAATGGTCGCATCGGATTTGTCTCCAACTCGACTTTGCTCATTGTAATGTTTGCACTTTAGGAATTCCCTCTGTATACCGTACATATCCATACCGTACGTATGGCAATTAATTGTACTTACACGGCTCGAAATGTTTCAGAATAATTTGTTGAAAGGAAATCAAGGAGGCTTGTCGATTCGTGCCAACTCCGGAGGTTACGCCACATCTCTGAAAGGATGGATTCATAACAATTTGTTCACCGATAACGTGAATAAACCGACACTGTTAGTACCACATTCATACTTTGACAAGTCCAAAAAAACTATAAATATATGGGGCATTCCATTTCAAATCGACCTGCCGGTGACCCTCAACCTCTCGGATCTGGTACGTGATTTTTGTATCATTCTTTCGACTTTAAACAGCAACTAGAATTTTGTTCAGATTCTTCTAAATGAATTTCAGCACGTGGTGATTTTGAAAGTTTTTTTCTTTCAGCACCTCGATGGCCGTGACCGAAAACTCTGAAAAAATTCTCAAAAAGTCTACCAGAAATGAAAATTTTTTACTCAAATTGCATAATGTCCAAACGTTTCCTTTCACCTGATTTCTTAGATTTTCCGATTTCATCGAATTTGACTATTGTTCATTGATTTTTTTCCTTCATTCTTACTCATATTCAATTTTGAATTATGATTCAACAAATTCACGGTGTATTGATCGCCATCTCCATTTATTTATTTTTTCTCAATTCTTTAATCGAAAAATCTAAAAATCAGGTCGACGGAAAAGTCTGGACATTATGCGATTTGGGTTAAAAATTTTCATTACCGACAAAGACTTTCTGACAATTTTTTCAGATTTTTCGGTCACGGCCATCGAGGTGTTGAAAAAAAAAACGTTCAAAATTCATCACGCACTGAAATAGTTGCTATTTAGAGTCGAAAGAATGATAGAAAAAAACACGGACCAGATCCGAGAGGCCGAGGGTCACCGGCAGGTCGATTTGGCATGGAATGCCCCCATATGTATACAAAAAATGATACGTCGTGCAAGACTCGACAGAGTCCCTTTGCCTTGATGCGTAAGCGTGGAATGAAACCTCCCCGTTCCACATATCAAAGGTATGTTCGTGCAAACCTAATATCTTCGTGTTGCAGATATGTGGAAGGACGTCAGAATAGTTCTTATCAGGAAGTCACGATATTCCGAAACTACTTCACGAGAAACATAGCACCGTATGAGAACAACATTGTCTTAAAACAGGTAGTTAGCAATATGACGTTGAATTACCTGCACGGAAATCTTGGCATGCATTTACTCGAGATTTCTGGATTCGAAAGGGTCCGTTTGCCGATATATCAGAGTACGTCGCACAACGGATTTTACAAGTAAGCACATCATACAATATGTAGACGTGAACCTTCTCTTCTTTTCCTTGGAGACGGAGCTACATCTTGATTCGGTCAGGGTCACAATATAGCGACGCGTTTATACAGACTTGATGTTTTTGGATAGAAATTATGCGGTGGACAGAGAGAGTAGAAGTACCATCGTTGCTGGCACACCAGGGCAACAGTACGTCGACAATGTGTTCTTCAACCCTGATAACGACTATGAAATGTCTACCATGAATAGATCGCAGTGAGTGAATTGTTGATGAATTTATTGCCAAGACTATCAGTAATCTTGTATACGAATGGGATATAATGCGCACCTAATTTCACTGTATAAAATTTACTTTCATTAATACCTAATGGGATGACATGTGCATGTGCATGAAAACCAATAGACTTGTCGACGTGGAGTGGTTTACCAAGTAAGTTGCTCGATACATTGATAGCACGTTATTACGCATGCTTTGTGCTGGGCTACCATGCATATACCTGTTGTGCTTTTGTGCACCCGATACTCCAGGGAATCAGGAGTATCGCATATTAATTTCTCGGTTTTAAGAGTTTCTTTTCCATTCTGCTCTTTTCGAAATTTTTCGGTATACCTCATTGGATGTATGTCAGCTATGAACAACAACGGTTGTTCGTATAGAACAGGCATGTCAAACACGCGGCCTGGCAAGAGAGTAACTGGGGCCTGCAGGCAGCGGAAATATATAAATGGATTTCGTAGAATATGGAGAAAATACTAAATCGATTGAAAGCGAAAAAATGCAAATTCTTTCATTCCGTATGAAAACAATCAAACTCGCACTTTACTATTGCTTTGGGTCATTCCGTGTCTTTATTGCAGTTTTCTGCCGCACTGTAGCCGAAAATAAACCTGCTTATTGTAGCGTGAATGAAATCTGAAGGCGGATCAATCTTCAAATCGTATGTTGTCTACTGGAGAATCAAATAATGATGACTCTTGAATTTCTTATTTGACAATGAAAAATTCTCTCTCGTCGCGGAAGTGCAGGTTCTTCCGAAATGGGTTTGCAGAAAGTCGCTGAGTGGGAAAGAAAATTTAATAAAAATTGTATCGTATGGTATTTGCATAATGATTATCTCATGATCCTACCTACTTGGGATCTCAAGGGAAATCCATTTGTCCGAGTAAAGTGAAACGTCATAAAATTTCGAATTTTATTTCAAATGGGATGAACATAAATACCATATGCATGTAGTTACTGCACCATTTCCGGCCTATTCTTCAAAATGAATTACTCCGTTTCAGTACTTATTATCAATCGCGTTGTTCCATTAAGAGAGGAAGAAAGTCCTAAAAGCAAGATATGAGGATACAGTACATCCACCCTACCAGCTGGTCACGAATTTCATATAGGTAATATCTACTTTTTGGGATATGAAAAATTTCGTCGCTTGTTCGAACATTCGGTTTCACATTGGAGAATAACGCATTTCGGCGTACAATCAGCGACTTTTGGAACAACCGGTTTTGCAAGAGCGCGTATCTGTACTGAGTATGATATGGATATTTCGGATTTTCGAACGAGAAACGAACGGATCATAATTGCTGCAGTTTTCAGTGGAGAATAATTTCGTGAGATCAATCTACACAATCAAACGTTCGTCTCGTTTCAAAATGGAAAGTTTCAACGATACTTTGCATAAAATACCTTGACCCGATCATTTCTTAGTGTGCGGCCTATGGCGGGGTTTGAATAGTTACTCATTTGCCCCAGGAGCTGCAACGAGTTTAACACGCCTGACGTAAAACATTACCCATTCTCATTGTATTCGCAAACTGTATGCTTGCGTAGAAGCAACCTTCGAAAAAGTAGCTTCATGGTTTCTCATCGTGCTTTTCAACCGCATCATCCACTGCACGAATCATTTCCTACAAAATGTATCACCTACATTGCGTGTTGCAAATCCCAATATCGAATAGGCGACAATTACAATAGGTTGTATTACACTCTGTATGCGTTGTTGTACATAGTCAGTTGGAAATGTGGAGTTCTCACGTCGACGCCAGACACAACTGGTGGGGCTACAACGAAACCTTGGCTGTTGGCGGAAGGATAAGAGATCTAGGAGATTCGCCTGATCTCCTTCAGGTGGATTATGTGCCATTTCACATGAGTAACAAGACCGTCTTGACTGGCAAATGTCCCCCCGCCTGGGAATTAGTGGGAGACACCTGCTACATCTACATAGGGGCTCCCATGGACTTTTACACAGCCAGAGATTTTTGTCGGGTATGTATAAATTGGTGATTCCCGTAATTCGCTTCAAATCAATTGTGAGTAGTCATCGTAATAGTGCCGGATTTCTTGTGTGCAATAAACAGATCCCCGGGCACATCATCAGATACCAGGAGCCATCAGTTTTTATTATTATTAAATTCGATATTTTTTTATTCTGCTTCCGACGGACATGTCGCGGTGGGCCATGTATCATTTTTCGGCGTCCTGGCCCCGCACTCCATAGTCCAGGAGTCCCATAACAGCTGCATCTCGTATACGACGGTGGAAAAGCTGGACAACTAGAAATTACTTCTTGTCGACCTGGAACTCGTGAACTATGGAGTGCCAATGCCAACCTGGGTTCAGATGATATCTCCGTTGGTAGTAGAATATCAAAAACATATATTTCCAAAATTAATAAAGACCGATGGCTCTTGGTATCCGATGATGTGCCGGGGGATCTGTTCGTTGTACCCAAGAAACCCGTCACTATCAGCAAAGCTCGTATCAGACCTCTCATTGGTGCACTCGAAAACTATGGGTGCCCTAGAAATTTCGTCAGGGACTTTTATTCTTAGAATTTCGCAAAGAACTCATTTGTCCAATATTTTCGATGTGGAGTGAATCACCCTGTATACAATGTAATAACCAATGTCGACTTTCAGCTGGCTAATGCATCAATGCCATTCATAATGGGTGAATACGCGGAATTGTGGAAATTCCTTCGAAAACAGCAGACACGCTTCGATTACTCGGAACGAGTTTGGGTACAGCAGCTGGAAAGGGTCGATCAGTGCACGATGTTTACATATCAGACGATAGAGGTTGATCATTGCATGCAGCCAAACACCTTCATATGTGAAATTGGTAAGGCAATATAGTCAGTTGTTGGTTACATTTCCGCCTAGCGCATACCTCATGTGGGGGAATTATGTATACACAGAGAAACGTAATTATTTGTACATACCTTTCAGAAAGTTTATGTTATTATACAAACAGTTCTTGCCAGTAATGCATATGGTTCCATTGTAGATCCCAGAATATATATCGATCCGCTGTCTTGGAGGAAAGACATAGTCGCCATCGGCGTAGTGAGCGCAGCTGGAATAGCGCTAGGACTCTTGGCAGCTGCCGTAGCTCTCTGGGTATCAAAGTCCAAGAGGAGGCGAGTGGAGCGTTTAGAGAGGCGTAACTCCATCAGACAGTCGTTGCACTCCCTCCGTTCGGTTGGCTCTACTTCTGGTTTTACCGAGCTCGGTTATCGTAGAAAACCAATTTCTGTAAGTACCAATAATGTGAAAATTTATTTATTCCTGTGCGGAAGGGTGCGTGAGATATTTCCCTGACCCAGACGTTGGAGAAGACATTACTCAAAATTAATCCATCGCTTAATGTTTTATGAATCTCGTAAGCGGCCAAAACGGGAAAAGAGAGTGGTTCTGGTACCACCTGTGCAGGTTAGACACTACAATTATTTGAGAATTTCCTTATTTACGTGCTAGTGGGTCAATGTCGCCAGCGGTGTTTAAACTTTACTTGACAAAGCTTTGTGTAGCATACCCCATACATGGCAAGTGTATATGGTACAGCCTAGGGACAAAGATACATGCCACACCTAGGTACACATATATTGCCTAAAGTTGTTTATTACTGGCACGTAATATGCATCGTAACTCATTTGCCTGCCAATATTGTCTTTGCACAGCTGTGACGACTATCTGTGCCGGTAGATTTATCAAATACTGTTTTGTGTTCTTTGATTATGTATTATTGAATTGAACTAAGCGGGGTGGGTCACTTCGGTCTCGGTATCGCCTGTACACGTGGTCTCATTTTGAAGAGAGGCTGCAGATGACGCTGTAACTCATAATTCAGCCAAGGGCCCTTATCCGACACACAGATTGACTTACCCCGAGTACCGACTTTTGAGAAGCATGGCTTATGACGATGTCCTCGATTTCCCTCTAATTTCAGACGAAGCAGTCCACCGATACGCTCAACTCCAGGTCTCTGGATTATAAAAAAATGATGAGTAGCGGTAGCATAGACTCAATGGACAAATCTCAGTTAAACTCGTCGATGGAGGATAACCAGAGCTATGACGTCTACGAGGCTCATAATCCTCGGTATTCGCCGGGAACCAGTACCACCACCACTGCGGAATTCAAAGGAAACGCTACCAATATCTCAAAGTATCATCCGACGGCACGCCCTGCCAACTCTGGCCTCGATCTTTCCTACCGCAACGAGGGCTTTAGGAATCATTCCACATTCGCTGCTAGAGATGATAACGGATGGCCATCTACCGGCAACATGGAGCCTGTGACCACCACGCCCGACCACAGCCCCTCCGAACCCATCAACGAACTGTCATACTTCAATAACACTTCGACCTTACCCCTGAATTCTAGTTTAGCGACAACCGATTCGATAAGCGATATGAAGCGGGAGCTCGAGGCAACCTCCGCGTACAGTCCAACCGGTGGCTATCCCCCATCCATTACATACGATACCGAGCCATTCACTCCTGGCTCTGAACCTGTTCCAGAATATTTTAGTCCACCTCCGCCGCATCCCTATTACTACGAAGAGAGACCTAGGAGTGAGGCTATACTCGAATCTAATTTGGATCAGGCAGAAGAAAAGCCTTTGCGATCGAAAAGCGAGGCCTTGCTTGAAACTAATTTCGATATATTCACACCAAATGAACCCACAGAATTAACTCAGCTGTCGTTGGGATCACGTAGCAAAAGCCAACCGCTGGAAACGGCAATGTGATTTTGTATACATGGATATGTAGACATGGCAAGTTAAGTACCAACCCATGAGACTATGCTTGCACGGTCAACGGATACATTGTAATGTCGATATCGTACTGGACTATTATTATTAAACTATTTCTTTTGCAACGATCTCTCGTTGTCATGGCTAATGGCCATTTTATTTTCAGTTGTCCTTGCTAAGAATAGCTCTTGTTGAGTTAACGTACCTGAAGCCTAGGTATACAAAGATCTACCGACCCGTTGTGAAAAAAAATCTTTCTAAATGCTGATTCTTGATATTGCATCCCCTTGCGCTTGCTCGGCTGGAATAGTATGGCATGTTGGTTTTTGTCGAAATCACACAACAAAGTTTAGCGTATTGAGCTAGAATCGGATATTCAATTGTGCAGTGCACATGTGTTGTGTATTGTCACAAGTATTGACCTCTGGACAGGTAATATCGAAAGCTTCTACTTTATACAGTTCAACCTCTTCTTGTGGCCACCGATTTCCAGAGGATGCAAATCTTTCATCATACCATAAAAAGCAGTTCCTGCCAAGTTGACAGAATGTTCTAAGCGAAATTATGACCGGAGTGCTTTTGCATTCGCCCGTGTTGAATCAACGTCAGGGCAAGAGTTTGCCACCTGGCGCGTGTTTTGATTAAAATTTGAAAATTCCATTTTTCTACACGTTGATAGGCCAAATTAACAACTGCGGTACCTACATATTTAGGCACACCTATTACCTATACGCCTATAATATGTATTACAATTATATAACACGTAACGTTGCATATAGTATAAATGTGGACTGAAGAGAGTAAGATTTTACTGTAGGTACTACATTAGGTATACAGATGACGTGACGTTAAATGTATATCAGTCGCATAATGTTGCAATTTTTTACTTTCATTATTGTTTCACAAAAGAGCAGGCATTGATGCAACTATGACCATAATTTGTAAGCCTAGTATTTAGGGATTATAATTATACAACGTCGCGTGACTTTTATAGTACATACGAAGCGATTTGAGGAAGGCTATTGTCGTGGTTCGCGAGAATGGTCTGAAACACTCAACACTCGCGTCAACCGGTCGTCTGTGCAATGTAACTTGTTTTCAACCAGTTGACAATGTTTCAGCAAAATTTCCACAAGGTGAAGGCGTCGTAACGTGTACAAAGATTTCGCTGACCTTTCTCAAATTACTTTCCCACTACCCATTTACACACTGCCAAATGCCTAGATGCGTTTATTCTGTAAGATATGATACATTACTTCGTTTTCAAAGTTGTGATATAATAGTATCACTCGCGGGCTATCAAGCGAGTCTAATTATAATAGAAAATATCTATATAGCGATGTCACTCTCATGAAAGTATAACAGTACCTTGGAGCAACTACATTATAGACTGAGTTTGACGATACACCATTCCCTTTTTATACAAGTAATTATAATCATAACTATGTAGTATTCAAAATTTGTATAAGTATCTATTATAATTAGTATCACGTATTTTATATAATTAACCGTAACGTGTAATTGGTGCACAAAGTTGTCCGTCCATTAGATCTATGTTATTTACTTGATAATGTGATGATCTGATAATAAAAATTCGGAGTGTCACATGGAATTATTTTCCACAATACTACAGCTTTAAATCTTTGAAGATTCCTTGTCGACCGTATCAAATCCAGTCCTCGTCTCAAATACATATTCAAACTAGCCCCTTTTAGCCAAAAAGCTCATCGCTTTTTTGCGTAAGGCACGATCGCACAGTGCTTTACTTACTTTGATTCGAAATAGTGTTCAAAATCTCCCAAAAATTTCAAAATTTTGATTCGATGCCAATAGACCGTATTCCAAGACCCACTCTCGTAACTTCAAAATTCACGAAGTTAGCGACCGCGGTTTTTGAACCGATCAGTCTGATCGGGTCTGAAATTAAATTTGCACATCTTCAGGGTAAAAAAGTATACTCTGGAAATTTCATCAAAATCGGTTCAGCGGTTTGGCTGATAGCGTGATTACAAGCAACTTCAACGATTTGACACTGACGATGAGACGCAGATACCGGAAAAATCCTTAAAAATTACCAGACTTTTGATTGTATTCCAAAGCTCGTTGTTGTATCTTCAAAATTGCCAAAGTTAGCAATTGAGCAATCCCAGGAAGTAAGAGGGAAAGTCACTAAATTCCGAGTTCGTGGAGACGGAACAAATTCCGGGCCATGGGACGGCAGCCTTTGGGTGTCTTCCTGACCTCTCGAATAATGTGAGTGGGTATTCGTGGCCCTGCTCAGACGAAATGCATTAAACAATCTGTGGGAACAAAGTATATACTTAAAATAAAAGGAATCAAGAAAATTTTCTATCTATCTATCTATATCTGAATATATCTAACTATATCCAACTACATCTATCTATAGCTAACTATATCTATCTATATCTAACTGTATCTATCCATATCCAACTATCTCTAAGTATATCTATCTATATTCAAATATATCTTTCTATATCTAACTACACTCGGACCCCGCTATTTCGACCAAGTCGGGACCAGGGGCCTTATTCTAGAAATGTATCTCATCGTATCGAGGGTGTTTGAGCTGACTTTCCGTTTAAAGCTGCCCTGTGATTGGTCGAGACGGCGTATCCCACCCGTGATACACTGAGATACATTTCTAGAATCAAGCCCCCGATGTATTCAGTATTTCGACGACACGAGGGGCCCCCACTCCTCCGTCTAGGTACATGCGTGTGTTGTGCGCAGACCGTGTGCGCGAGGAAAGACCCAAAGTGAGGCAGAAACGCAGCCTGATGGTGGGGGTAGAGGGAGTCGAATTACCGAAGCGAATTTGGTCGAAACACCGAGTTCGTCGAATTACTGAAGGTCGAAATAGCGGGGTCCGAGGTACATCTATCTATATCTAACTGTATCTATCTACCGTGACATTTCGTGGAAGGCGTACGCTTCGGGGGTGCCACCTGAAACTCGCTCGGCAAAAGTCCCTAGCCCTAAGTTGGTATCCCTAGCGTTCGGTGTTCGACGTGGTTCGACCATACCCTGTTCAAGCTGACTTGATTCGGTTTGAACTCGAGAATAGCGCGCGTAAAATTTGAAGGTTAAACGCATTTTGTTAAACGGAGCGAAACGGAAGAACAAGAACAACGAATTCTGCTCGTGCACGAATTATTCTGCGAATATTAACCAACAATGTAATTTTGATATTAGGCGCTCTATTTGAGAAAATGAGTGAATCGTATTATTATTTGTTGTTGATTGTATCGGCAAGGCTTATTGAGGAACTTGACTCCGGAAACCTCCACCGCTGTGCCCTGATTGTATCAGCGAGGCTTATTCAGGAACTTGACT
>JAFFZH010015539.1:38134-51333 GCA_018420115.1 Euura saliciscinereae | reverse complement strand
GTTATAATAGGACGTGCAGGTCCACAAGAGGTCCAACTATGGAAAAGATAGCGCTCCGAAGGTTCTAAATAGGGCGTGAGGACCAAAAAGTACTAAATAAGGTTCTACTTAGTACCTGTAGGCTTACATGAGGGCCTAAATTTCGACTCGGGCTAGCCCTCTTATCTCGGATTAGAAGCGGAGGTATGTAGTCGTACCGTTGAAATTGTTGAAGAAAAAATTTTCAACATGAGAGATTCTGATGCTATACACTTTGCAAAAGTAGATACGCTATTTTATAACTACGACAGGTTTTAAAGACAACCGTTAGTCTGATTAAAAAAATGTCACAGGATATAAACAAGTGAAATTTTTCATTCCACCACTACAGACGAGTCTTTTACTAAGGAAAATATGTTTTCAAGCGATTTTATCGTCAGAAGCCATCGGAATTTTTGTTTTCATCGACAAGGCCCTCAAGCTTTGCAATCTTCGTTCTACAATGGCGTGGCTTTCGATCTGATTCAGTAAATAAGGGCCTGTGACCATCATCAGCATCGCTCCAAACGGGGCTAGAACAACGATCGCCATCACCGACACCTTGAATACGTCTTCGGCTAGTTCCATTACCTCCGTATTATTCTTTGCCAATGCGTGTTCGTACGCCATCGGAGCCAAGGCAGCCTACAAAATTTTCAATATTCTGTTTCTTAAATCAGATACGATAAGATGAATTGAAAAAAACTGAACAAGAAGATGAGAATTTTCAAAGATGAGAAGAACAAGTGTGAAGTCTGACCTGCACGGTGCCCTTCGGAAGCCAGGATATAGCGACGAACGTTCTTTCGCCGATAGTAAAGGGCATTTTGAGTGTGGACAATATGGCGCAGCCTAATCGAGCCTGAAAAGACCATTTGAATCGATTTTAGCCCCAATTATTTCTCCTTCTCTGTATTGTCGCTCACCATGAGTCCGATGATGATGCAAGTGGCGTAAAGACCGGTTCGAGGGATAGTCCAGTGGGAAAAGTTAACGTCAGCACCGATAACGCCGCACAATACTGGTTGCAGAACGTACCACATTATTGCAACCACATCTCGAATTTGGGTGATCTGTACTTTCGTTGAGAGAATCATCGACGTTTATTTTCTACCTTGACCATTTATTGTCATTGAAATGTCAAAAGACTTACGTTGAATTTTTTAACGATCATTTTCCATCCTGTACACGCAACGAATCCCATTAAAACTGTGGCCAAAAATCCACCACCTGTTATGAAAAATGTATTCGGTCCCATGCAGAAGCACAGAGCACCGAGGGACAGATTGATGATGCGATAACACGTCGCGTATTTCTGCGGAGGAAGAGAGACAAACAATTATATTGAATCACGCTTTCCCAGTCCCCTTGACATACGTACGGAATTTTGGTGAGGAAAGAAGATGAAGAAGAGTCCGACTACGGTTCCAAAACCGAAGCCGAAACTCATATCGCGAAGACCTCGAGGCAAGTAAGACCACCAGAGACGTGTTTCATTGTCTGAAGAAAATGAGCATATTTTGAGATTCCCGCGATTCAGAGGTTTCGCGGGTACCAAGAACTTACCGTCAAAAACTATCGAGAACGCTATAGAGAATATCGCCATGATGTGAACACCGTCTATCGAAGCGGCCGCGCATAGCAGGCCAGATATGTCCTTGTCCTCTCCGAATCCTTGATCGGCCAACGCCAGAAGACAGTTAACAGTCACGACCGGAGACATGCAGGCGATAACACACCTGCGATTTCAATCATTAAACAGTTTCCGGTAGCTCGAATCGCGGTAATTACCCTCCGAGGAAAGCCCAGTCCCAAGGAAATCCGAGAAACCCTTTAAAGCAGAAGGTGAGAACGGCCATCTCCATCGTGCAAGGTAATAAAGCGAGGACCATGAGGGATATGGGGTGACTACGCAGCGGCGTTGTGTTCAGCTGAACGCCGGACCTGACCATGACGAAGGTCAGGCAAAAGTTCCTTATGGATCCCATGGCCTGGTAGCTAATTGTGTCGCGTATGTTGTAGAGGCCCGAGTTCCTGGCTATTATACCGGCAACAAGCATCCCAAAAACCGGAGGAAGGTGGAGCCACGGTATATACGTCAGACCCCAACCGAGGCAGTGGGCGCAAACGACGAGAACGAACAGGTTGAATATCGCACCTCCAGGAGCTGATAGGTCACCGGTCAATAGATACATGAGCATCCAGGCCAGGAGCCCCGTTGCGATGTTGGTGACACCGGCAAATACGGTCGCCCACGTGACTAAATCGCAGAATCCGAATACCGGAGAAGTGACTAAAATCTGACGCAAGCAACAGCAGCACACTGCTCTGCTACAGCAGGTCAAATCGGCGTCCTCGTCTCGCCTGGAAAACAATTTTCAGGTCACAATCTCGCCTCCGACTGTGTTCTCCACGAAAAACCGAGACGATATCGCAAGAGGCGAATCACTTGGTTAATTCTTTGACGTCACTATTCGTTTGCTCATACGATATCGTTTCGGGTTTGGGCAGAAAACACGGTACCATTGTTCTGTGATTTTTGAGTCTCACTCGATTGTCACGACTTTGTTTCCTGCCGTCGATGTTTCCGCCTCATTCAGATCCGCGTCCGCGGCGTCTGCTTCAGGCTCCATTTGAAATCGAGCTTCTATAGGTTAGGTTTCTCCAAGTTTTTCTGTTTCAGCTTGTCAATCCCGTTGGAGTCGTTAAACAAACTAGTCCATCGCCTTCAATCGATTGTGTGATAGAAAACCATATTCAGATAGCTAGCAATCTATTATATTCAGTCTATACAGGGTTATGAAAATATGACGTTGATCCCTTCTTCAATAACGGAATCATTCAACCCGTTTAAATTAAAAAGATAAAACGATTCGCGCCGAGCTTCTATATCTGGCTTCGGTGCAGAGAGGATCGTTATATGGGTTCTACCGCAGTCGAAGCTTCAAAGAATTCCTGAGATATTGAATAATTCCTTGCCTGCACCGCCACTTTCAATCTATGAAATACTTCCGAGGCTCTCAACGAAGCCCGAGAAGTGGACGACGCAGCTTCACAAAGCGGTTTTAATATTTCTGAGCTCAATTTCTGACGAATAGGCTTTTTGCGATGTATTTCAACCCTGAATATAATCAAAGAAATAATTAGTCGTTAGAAATATACCGTTAACATAGTTTGAGGACTAGAAATGCAGATTTAACCTAAGATAGCCGTGCGAATCAACGACCTGCTCGCTAGAGCGGTTCGCTAACGACTGAGCCTCCGGCTTCCCCCACTCCTGTGATATCTGTGGGCAGCAGGGCGCAAGTGGGACGTGTCAAGTTCTTCTGCACGCTTTAGGATAGCGTGACGAATGCGTCGACCTTTGATGACATTTTCTTGTCTCAGTTTTAGGGTCTAATTAACCTTTTTTTTAACGATCCTGATTATTTGGGTCAAGAGTGACTTTGCGCTTTTTGGGGGAAAATGTTTGAAATCTTTATACAAGTTCTCTGTTCGGTTTGCACCGGTGGGTATCAATTATGACCAATAAGTTACTCAACTAAAAGCAGCTTTTCAGCATTAAACTTCGACTTTATGAATATTCGGAACTCTCGTGCTAATTAAATGGTATTAATGGTAATTAGTACCGACTGTAAAGCGGCTTCGTAGATGATCAGCTACCGTGGTATTAAGCTGGATAATAGTTTGATACCAGCGACCACCAAAATTACGAAATGATTACTAATTAACTAACAGATAGACCTTGGATCGTGTCCAATCCGTTCAAACTTAGAACTTTGACGGGAATCAATTCCTTGGCTATGCAACCCTAAGAATAAGATTGCTACAAAACCTTCAAAAAACTACTTGGAACCGGTTTTCTGGTTTCCAAAGCTTCGAAAAAAGGTTCTGAAGTGGTTTTTCTTGCTATTGCCGACGACATCGCTCTCTCTCTTCGATTCAACGATATTTTTTCTCTCAAGTACAAAGTTTGTTCGCCAAGGACCCTGGAAGACTATAGACTATTTGACTTCGCGTTTAAAGTCTTTGTTACACTGCACACACATACATCGGAATCACTCATACATACTTGCACAAGTATTTACACAGTAAAATAGGAGGACAAACGTCGTTGTCTCGTGAGAAAATACCGGTTGGGTGAAAGGTAGGTCCGCCGAAAATAAAAATCAAAAAACTTTTCCCATTAAAAACGCGTCTCAGCCTCCTTTGGGAATAAATAAAGAAAACAAGGTCAAAAGAATAAATATACCCGCTGTCTGTCCAATGTCTATAATCATTTTCACGTCAAATTTTCTCATTATCTTTTTCTCTCTCTCTCTTTTTTGCTCTTCTGTTTTGCGAATTCTTCCATCTTGCTAAAGTCTTCGAGATTCGCTTTTTTTCGTCCGAATGTAGCAGACGAGATTTTTCTCCATCAGCGGGTTTAATTGACCAACCGATAGCCTCTCAGCCTCATGGGGTGTCTGTACATGTGCGTTAAAAATGTGAGCCAATTTAAGAAAGAAGAAGTTGAAGTGAAAAAGGAGTAGAGAAGTTCTGAAAGTAATGATTGAATTTTTTTCCCCTCCGTCTAAAGATACGATGGCTATTTTTCAGGGGGGCTTCACGAAAGAATTCTTCAAACTCAACAATACACGCTTCTTTCAATTCTGAATAAACAAATCACCGCACGCATGAAACAATAAAAATGGGGGTGGTTTGATCCAAAGTGTCACAAAACTACAAGAAAAATGACGTGAAGTTGGATTTTTATTTCCGGATTGGAAGAAAACCGAGATAAAAAGTTTTTTCAAAAATCGCGCTTATGTGTGCATGAAATAAATGAAAGCGTTTGCTTTAATCCATCGATCTCTCGATAGGAGAATTAAGGGCATGGTAACCCCTCCGCATGGGGTTACCTCAGGTCTTAGGTGCGTTTACCTCTGCGCGCACCAATTTGGAGGATCGCAAGGGTCGCTGCGCGCGCTCCTCTTCCATTTTCCACCCCTTCGACCCTCTGGATCTTCTCGCAATTTCTCTCGTTCCTTTTTCATCCCTCTACCTACATTCTCCACCCCGCAATCTACGACTTGATTCAAGCCCCCCCCGACGTAGATTCAGTCTGCGGAAGGTCGTCGTCGCGGTCGTGTCCTCCTGGTCCAATCGACTTCCGGTGAAATATAAATAAATGAATAAACTGATATCGAATTGGAAACAGAAAGACTTTCGTAGTTGTTTTGATTACCAATCTCAACAGTTCGGCGATCATCGATTATTTCTTTTACCACAAATCAAAATTAAAAATATTTGACCTAATAAATTGTTGATAATAGTTCGTGATAGGATATGACGAATAATTAGTTTCTTCTATTGGAATAACTGTGCTGGCATTGGCTAACCGATATAACGAAAATAAGAGAAGAGAAGAGAAGAGAAGAAGCTTCAGAGGTGAGTAATTTGCTGACGTATCATAAAATTAGATTATATTTTCCTTTAATCAAGTATTCATTCATCTTAGTTATTATTACTATTATTATTATGATTCAATTTCCCCCTCTTCGCGAGTTCCGAAACCCCCCCCCCCCTGGATTTTGGAGCTTAATTTTAATTGAAACAAATCCTTCGAATGTCGTATGGATTTCTTCAGATTTATGAAGATACGCATTTTAGATGAAAATTTGATGAGGCGTTGAAATTATCCGTTGGGTTGAGGAATTTTATCTCTTCATACGCAAAATAGTCTGAATTATCGTGATTTAGAAATTATTGCGAGTATCCCTAATTTAATTTTTACTTAAAATAAATGTTATGCTTTTAATTTTTTAATAAATTTAATTAAATGAAAATATTCTTGAAAAATTATAAATAATAAAAATAATTAATTAATAGATAAATAAATAAAAATATTAAATAATATGTGTATAAAATAAGTATGGGGGATGATCCGTTCTCAAAATCGTTGAAATTATGCTACGATCAAGAAATCCGCTTTAGGGAATGAAAAACGAAATTCCAGTTGAAATTGGTAACTCAAACGTTTTTTGAACCGCTGATCAAGAATCTGATGTCAATTTTTGCAGAATTCAATTCAAAATCTGTGATAATTGTCAAATTCACATCAAACACTGCACAGAATGTTCAATTATCAAATTGATCAGAGAAAATTTCCTTAATTTTATACGAAAAATTTTGATTGATTTTGGAATGAATTAGAATGATCAGAATGCACATATATCATCGATTATTTTGAGGGACTATGATTTTGACAAAATCACTGGAACCTAGTTAAAATTGTCTCTAACAATTTAAAATACTTGTACGAGATCCATATTCACAATTGAAATTTCATATTAGCTTATTTCAATCAGTTTCGTATACTCAAACGAAATGTCAATGGGTACTGTGAAATTTCAATCAAATCTCTCAGAGACAAAATATTTCCAATCAGAGTGGTGAAAAGTACTTGGAAAAAGTCGGTCCAATATATTTTTCAATATGGGAAGAACGAATCAGTCGAATCGCAATATTGAAGCAATTTCAATCCTTTTTTTTTTAACTGAAGAGAACTGTGAAAAAAAAAAATTGACGATTATATCTAATAATTTATTCAGAAATTTGAATGCTCAAAGTTCATAAGTAGACAAAAATTTTCCAGGATCAAATAATTTAGTGCTTCGTACCTTCAAATGATCGGAAGGACATTTCTAGTATCCTAAAAATCTTGTGACATTCATTTTTTGATTTTGAAAGTAGAATCGTAATTCGCGTAAAAGTCACAAGCATCGTGTAATATTTATGGAATCCGAGTGAAAATGTATATTTTTCAGCAAAGTTATTGAAAACTTCGAAATTTTATTAGATATACATATATTTGTGAAATCACACAATGTGAAAAGTTTAGGAAAAACGAAAGTTCAATAGAATATGATAAAATCGAGAGCAAAAATTTTACATAGAAAATACATAGAACTCCATTGATAGGATCCATATAAAATTTGCTGACTAAAATCCGGCTGCTATCAATGAAATTTTCATTTAAACATTTGTAGAAATTTTTACTTGCTGTACCCTGCATACTGTGATTAATAATTAATCATTTTTCGTCTAGCTGAGCATGTGCGTATAAAGCTTCAAAGAGAGAGAGACACGAAGAGAATCGATACCATACTACTGTGACTGTTAATAATTCATTTATTTGCGTTAGTTACTTCGATCTTGATCAACATTGAAAAGTTTTTCGATCCTGTAATTTGAAAAATCGATCGAAAACCTCAATTGGCTTCGCATAATCGAAGCTTGTCTCATTTTCACGAATCGTTTCGAATTTCAATTGAATTATGCAAAAGAACGAGATTGAATCAAAACTTTGGTTCCGACGAAAGAATGCTTCAATGTAAGCTAAATAAAAAGAGAAGGATACGATCTTCTTGAAAAGTATCTTACATACAGTATGAATAAATCGATTAGAGGACTCTTTCCTCGGGAGAGAAAGAGCAAAAAAAGGGAAAATAAAAAACGATAAAGAGAGAGAACTTACCCCTGTACCTACTAACTCCCTTCAATTTGTATGGCTCTAACGGATAACGAGGGCAGCTCTCTTTCCCCAGATCTTACAGGGTGTATCTGCGTTGAACAAAAACTTTCTTTGAGGGGTGTATAAGGGAGATAGTTAGAGAGGTAGGTTTACCCCACGTTTATCTTCCTCTTTTCCTTTTTTTCTTCAGTCTCAATTTCGTTGAATACTAGTTTCCGTTCTTTTTCTCTCGTTTTTTTATCCCCTCTCAGTATCATATCATCCCTTCGATCTTCAAAATCGTTTCTATAATCAACTCGATGTAACAGAATCAGTTGCGAGGGGCTCCTCATGATGAATAAAAAGTATGTTACATCAGCAAGAAGCCAAAAAAGCATCTAAGTTCAATGTGAATGAGAAGGCAAACGTTTTACTCGACTTGGTTGAATAATTGATAAACTAGACAAAGTCAACTTTATTCTCACAGTATTTGTCTACAATGTTTGTACATATTCTTGGAAATCTTGGAGAACGCACTACTTCTCGAGGGGTGAAACTAATCTTAAGCCGACCAAAATTCTATCCCACAAAGTGAAGCCCTAACGAAATATTGGAGGGTGGAAGGTTGCAGTAATACGAGGATAAGGAACTTGCAGGAGCCTTCGAAGAGATCGATGGTGGGTGTAAGAAAACCGTTTTCTCGGTATGGGATAATTATCTTTATACCTTTGAGTGCGCGGACGGCCACGCCGATTGCCTTTTTGGTGGCCCATTTTCCCTCTTTCCTCTTCCTTTTCCGCTTTTTTGCTTTTGGCATAAAAATTCGATTTGTACATAGAGTGACAGCTACTCGATACTCGAACGCTCGTATAGGGTATTCGAACCCGAACGTTAAAGGTAGTCGATAATGGTGCTCTATACTTTGATGGGCTGAAGCTCCCACCTGTCAGACTCGACTGCTACTGTAATGCTTTTGGCCCGACTTGTCCGTTTCACTTCGAAATCACGAATGTCGAACAAACGGAGAATCGGAGTGCCGCGAATATTCGAGATAGAGACGCGAAAATGTCGGCTCTACAGACAAGCAAAAAAACCGACTTCAAACAAAACTACTCAACCGATTTCGATGAAATTTATATGGGACCGATATGAAAGTATACCCTTTCGAATAAAAAAAGAATTTTCCAAATCGGTTGATAAATGACGGAGTTATGAGGTAACAAACATTAAAAAAAAAATACAACCACGTCCTTTTTTTAAATATATGCAGACGATCGTCAAATATGAATTAACAACCAACAATTAGGCAGACATGGGTAAACGGGAAAATTCGACGGTTCGCGGTTGGCAAATAATTAAATGTCCAAAGTACCTACAGTAATAGGAAGGACACGTGGAAAGAGTAAATGATCGGATGAAAATTGTGTGGGATAGAATGTAATTTTGTCTTTAAAACTTGTTTTCGAAACCGTAATTAATCCGCAGGGAGTATAGTGGAGTATTTCGCCTCGTTTCTCCTGGTGCTAAACTAACTAGTAGTAAACGACTGTGAAGTCTAGACTCTGAAACTCTGGATTATACATAGTCACGCTCGAATTAACGCCGCCTGGTGTATATATACTATACTGAACATACACAGTGATATATATATATATATATGCCGCAGTAAATTTCTGATTTATACGCGGTAATTAGTGGCAGGTCGAGACTACTGCACCGCACGGACTCCAAAAACCATTTTTTTCAACATGACCTTTCAGTCAGTCAGAAAATTCACGAATGTCGTCCATTTTCAATTGCTTTTTTGGGGGTTATGTCAGTCAGCGTTCATGGTGATGGATTTTAGTACCATTTGTCCTCTTTATTTTCCCGAGTTTCATTCGATCACGGGACTTTGATGAGGCAGTAAATTTTTTCATTTAAGAACCGTGCTTTACTCAATTACAGTTTTATTTTATGTTACCATTCGCGATACAGTTTCAGATAAAAGCTTCATAACCTCAATATAGTTTGAGAGTTTGATATTGTTGTAAGATACCAACTCGAGTTATTTCACCTGAAACCGGTCATGAAACTATTATTCATTTCACGTGGATTTCCCACAGACGAGTCTAGTTCCAATATGGAAGTGATCTCCTTTCACCGCGCTTTGTGTTTCAAATTATTCTCATAAAAATCACAGTATTGTTTGTGAAAGGTAATAATTTTATCCAATTTCCATTTCCCACCCTCAGCTAATGATGATTAGGCGCTACGAATTATGGACACAGAAAAATATTTTCATCTTGTCCTGACGTGACCTTCTTTTTCTACTTCTTCTTGTTCTACTTCTACTTCTTGTTCAACTTCTTCTTCTACTTCTTCTTCAACATCTATTTCTTTTTTTTCTACTTCTTCTTCCTTCTTAGACAGTGCACAGAGCCCATATCAGATCTCTATCAGGATTCTTCATACCAATAAAAATCGGACTGAACTCCGCGAGATCTCTGTTCGCATACGCCTCGTCGATCCCTTAGATTCCCCTTAGGGATTCGATCAAATCATCCAGAGGCACGTGGAAATATCCCAAGAGTAAATGAAGTTCTTATCAAGCATTGAACAACACATTTCAAAGATCGTCTAACCCTTCCTGGACGAGATTTTGATTTCGGCTGTACACAGGGTACATGAACGAGTACAATGTACATCCATCCACGACCAAGAAGAGAGGCTCAGTCGACATCAAAATGCGTAAAAAACAGTGGGTAACCTTAACGAGTAATTCCATCCTCAGGGTGCGGAAGCCTTGGTAAAGAGGGTGAATACTCAGGCGGGGGGTTCATGCCGAGAGGTACAGAGGAAGTATTTGAGTAACGAGGTGGCCTAGGGGTGGAGGCAGCCCTTGTACCTCGAGAGTTTTGCGCAGCTTCATGCTGACACCCCAAAAACGCGTGTGCGTGTCGCGCTCCACCCCACGATTATTAAGACACGAGACACCGATAGGCCATGATCTTCGGGGTGCGTGCAGAGCCGGGAAAAATGATTCGTGATTTATCATTTTTTTTTGTTGCATCACGTGGTTCGAGTCGTCTGAAGGTATTTTTGCACAGGGAAATCCGTCCTTTTCCTTCTAACTCATTTTTATTTTCAAAGCGAATACGAGTTCTGTGTAATTTGGGCGCCACGGAAGTCATTCAGGGGCTGATTTTCATCGGTCTTAACACCCCGACGAAGAAAAGAAGCGTTCCGGGGCTCCTTAAGGTTCAACGATTTTTGGAGCCGCGAGTTTTTTACCAGCTTTTTCGGGTGGCTTCACATCGACCTGTTTCGTATAAAATATTCACTGGATCCACTATGTGTGTGTGTAAATTCAATATTAGCGATATCTCACGAACTAAACATCGTATCGAAAAACATTTCAAACAAAAGTTGTAGGTTTTACGAAAACGAACATATTATGTCGTATACGATTTTTCCCTACTTCGATCAGGAACCGATAAAATGAGGAAATTGTTCCGAAATACAGTCGAACCCTCATTTCGCGAAAACTGACTATTTGCAGTCGTATGGGAAAATATTTGAGAAATTTTCTAGAGGTTGAAAAACCTGACTTTCACGTAGAACAAAAAATAAATAAATCAATATATGCTTCTTCTCCCCAAAATTCGTTCGCGATTCGTGAATAATTAATAAGTTATTTACCACCACCAGGGTTCTCGCAGAAACGGCAAGATCTTCGATCTCCTTTTTATTGTCCCCTCGTTCAATGAACAATTTTATTCCCCTTGAATAAAGGAAAATAAAAAAAAAAAAAAAAAAAAAAAATTGCCTACGACATTATTTCACGATGCCAGGTCAGCGATTCCGTGTCCATTTTTTTCCTCTATTCTGCCTTTCCTCCTTTTTTTCATCTTTTTTTTTTTTACTTGTATCCCCGCAACCTGACAAGGAGATGGGGTCGAATTCCTCCCATGCTTCAAGGCTTGGAAGGCTTGCACAGCCCTCCATATCAGAAGTGGCGGAACCAGCAAACTCGCCACTACTATGCGGACGAGGAACTTCGACGGTTTGAAGGAGAAAGTGAATTGCAAACAACTGGATGAAGCCAGACCAACGCTCGTCTAGTCCTGACGTGAACAGATAACTAAAAGCTAAGCTGAAGAGCACGGCGACGTGCCAACACTAAAGTGCCTTCGATCCTTCAACTAAGTACACTGCAGATTTATAGTCTATAAATTTGATCGATCATATCGTATGTATATTTGAACGATTGAACGAAATTAGTACTATCAATATGTTACGTGTAACATACAAATACCTATGGGTCTGCTTTTCACCCCATTTACACAGAGACTTCACCGAAGTGATCTTCCACTTCAATGAACTACCCATTAGGGTAATTAGACTCGAAACATGCCTGTGTTCCATGCTTCTTGGTCAATAAGCCTGAAGTTGACTCCTCTACGGATCATGAACTCGTTATCAGCTAATTTTTGAAAAGTAAAGTAATTTTGACTTTCTTCGAAGGGTTTATTGGACATTTATGGTTGAGAATTGAGGGGTAAGAAACTCATATCTGAAAATTGTATCCTCTCTCTTTCATGTGAACATTATTTTCTTACTTTCCTACAACTTTGAGTTCAATTTGCCAGAATTAACAACATATTCACGATATTGTTCCAAATGGTTTTATTTTACATTTTATCGAATTCAATTGCGTGGAAAAAGTGATAGGTGTGAAATAATGTTTAGTCAGAGTTGGAAATACCGTGAGGTTGAAATGTATAAGCAACAAGTAGGTATGTGAGAAGTTTCCTCGTCGTCAAACATTTCCAGCTGGTAAACTAGCTGTGAAGCGCGATAGCTTAGCACCTTGTTCTGCTTCCATAAATAAAACATCAATTTAACAATTAAAATCGTACGTTTAAAAACAGATGCAAAAAGAGAATCTCAATTCCTACTATTCTAGTCCTTCTTCTTCCTTTTTTTAATTCTGTTTTAAAAATTACGATACTTTTATTGGAATGACAGACTCTTTTTCTTTCTTTGCACCTACAAGATTATAGTTGCAATAAATAAAAATGTTCTTCCATTCGTCGTAATAAAAAAAAGAGAAAGTCGTCAATCAGAGATGACGAATAATGGCTCAGAGGGTATCACTCGTCGCTTCACGATTTCATTGAGTGATGAATGGGGGAGATAAAAAATGAGGGTGAATTTTTCCGTCATTTTAAACGAACAAAACCCCTGTATCGCTCTAATTATTCTCGAAAACTCGGGGAACATTTTTTTAAAATGATTCTTCAATTTGCTTCATATTTCTTTCTTTTATTTTACATTTTCATCTAGTATTTGTTAATTATCGTGGTCCTTCTTTCCCATTAAATAAATATCTATGATATATTGATTAGAAAAAGTCTATATAAATCTGTCTTCGACTGTCTAGAAGTATTTCTTCATATATTTCTATCTAAAGAGACGAGAAAAAGAAAAAAAACTATTATACGTGTGTGTTCTCAATATTAATTTCAATCTAGAAAAAAATGCCACTCATTGCTATCCCTCTGCTATCCGATGGGGAAGTAACTCGAAGAATTGACGTGTCAATAGTCCATGAATTGATTCGCAATTCACCTAAATTAGTGAAAATTACCTGAATTGAAGTTGAATTGAAGTTGAATTGAAATTGAAGTTGAATTGAAATTGA
>JAFFZH010015539.1:8497-30274 GCA_018420115.1 Euura saliciscinereae | reverse complement strand
GAAGGAGGATCAATGGAGAAACTAGGCTCTCTGGCGGCAGGACGCGGGTCCGGAGAAAAAGTATGAGGTATAAAAAAATGCCCCGTACGAGCGACGGGAACAGAGAGCGTTGACGCGACGCGGGTAGCGTTTCGAAAGGTTTTGCATTTAGTAGGTATGTAACAAGCAGTATACTGCAACACGGGATGCACGGACGCGG
Source organism: Euura saliciscinereae (assembly GCA_018420115.1). Taxonomy (NCBI): domain Eukaryota; kingdom Metazoa; phylum Arthropoda; class Insecta; order Hymenoptera; family Tenthredinidae; genus Euura; species Euura saliciscinereae. The sequence continues at coordinate 30,075 of JAFFZH010015539.1, read as the reverse complement.
ACGTCGTGCAGACTGGAGTACCAGACAATAACTCTTTTGTTTTCCTTTAAATGCGTGTAGGACTTGGAAAATGACTGTAGGTAGAGACTAGGCTGTGTCAGGTTGGTTGTTCGGGTTCATTTTCAGATATTTCATCTACCTCTGTACAGACTGGAAAATACTGCCCAGTAACAATAACATCATGGTTGAATCGTAATATGAACAAAACTGAACATCTGTCCAATACTGTTGTCAATGTTACAGCGATTGAACAAACAATGAGACTGTAATTGATTCATAATTCCGTAAAGCTTTACAGGCGATCGAACGAAGAATGTCGTAATCCGCCACTACGAGCGCTGGCTGTCGGCTCTGACCCCACATTTCGCGAAATTTATCTTGACGTATAAAAGCCGAGGGATGATGTTCCGTTGATTATTTTAACAGATTATCATATCAAACGAATGTTTTAATTACCAAGTTTGAATATAATAATTAAACTTTTCTCAATTATCTTTGTTCTCAGATCCATACCATCCAACCCAATGATGGAATCTTGACGTCCGTTGTCACGACGTCGTCGTCTTCTTCCACCGGATATTGACAAACTTTGCTGCTGGTTCGTTATCAGAAATCGATTAATAATTTCTTTTCATTACAGTGTAAAAATGGTTCAATAGTGTTTTTCTTATTATCATATTTCTTGTACTGATTGTGGAAAATGTGAATCAGTATCACAGTCACAATAATTCTGGTTGAGTGAGACGTCTTGCCCATTACAGTTTGCTGTCTTCCAAGCTGCAAGATTTAACGATATATTTATAGAGACAATTAGACGCTTTGATTTCAATTACGATTTCATTAAGTACGTACGGTATATACCAGCTGGAGAGTGCGCTGAAAGGCGGAATTAAGGTCGGATGAGAAAATCTCTAAATTATTGTTCCAGATTTAATCGTATCTCCGAGCGCACTTACCCGCGCGCCTCTCCTTTTGCGATGCACAAAGAAAATGGTAATACCATAGCCCATGGAATTTCGTGCTATGTACGACTATAACTAGACAAAGCGAGTACAGGTTTCTAATTTATATGCTAATCCAATTCTCCAACATTGAACACAATATTTATCACTCCACACTGTAGGTACCTTATTGTTCAGAGAACAGAATAACATTCATTAACAAGGCTTATACACGCACAGTTAACAAAATTTGATGTAAAATCTTGGACATGTCAACAGAACTTCAACATCACTGTTTTTTATTTTGAATTTGTATTTTGATTTAGAGAAAAATCAAAAATTTTCGAATTAGAAGTGAAGTCCCAGAAGTCCCGTGAAGCAATTGTAACGTGGGGTCATTTCGACCCAGTGTGACTGTGAATGGTTCAACTCTAAAAATTCGGTCTAATTAATTCTCAATTTTTCTTGAAAATTAGTACAATTATAAAAACCGGAGAAAAATGTTTGAAAACGAGGGTAAAAATATATCTAAAAACTTTGTTAAATATCTTCAAAGTCACTTCTTGACCTGTAATTAATGCTTTCTTTATAATTGGTCCAATTAAAAATCTGAAGAACACCTATACACCGTACACTCGAAAGTTGAAATGGATTTCTTAATCATTTATTTACTTATCTATTCAATATTAAAAGCGAAAGGACTTTTACTACTCGTGTTTAATGAGACTTTCATAATAATAATTATGATACCGCTGCAGTCGAGTGCTGCGATCACTCAATACGTACGAGATGATTAATTAGAGTATCTACTGTGTATAACGAGTTGGTGACAAGAGGGCGCCCAGTAAATAGAACCTATCGTGTGATTTTCTACGATTGGAGGAATTCGAAACCGCAGAGTGGGATTATTAATCATCCACTAATTACCGCATGTATCCATCAGGTTCGCGATACAATTTACGTGTACGATCGTATACCTGGATATGGATTATGTGGCATTATTGTTTACTGACCGAACAACAGTGCTGAGTGCACTAGCCATCATTGTTTGCTGTCCTCGTCATCGCTGCATTTAGTTTCATTCATTAATCACCTCAACCTGATTTGTCATTCGGAATTGTTGAACAATCACCTTATGCCACATTTTGTGTCAATAGGTTGATGAAATAATTTGGATTTTTCTTTATCAGAGCAGAAAAAAAATGACGTCTCTTATCTTCTATGAAAACAGAGGATTGTAAGGTGAAAAAATTATAGGACATTTCGCCTTTTATGCGTGCTGAAAGCCAGTGTCGACCTTATGTCATTAGTGGACGTGATTTTTACTTTCATTAAGTAACCCGTGAAAGGACGTATCCGCCAGTACTTTACGACCCCATGACCATTATACACACGATTAATTCACCAATGTATCTTCATTATCCTGGGATTGACATTTTCTGTTTCTTTTCTCCTTCAGGTCAACTAATTATCTCCGTTAGTTTGTCCAAATTCAAAGACTCCGTGTTTACTTTGTCAGTTTCAAAGAGTGAAATACAAGAAAAGAAGATTTTTAACCACTTATTAGAAATCTAAGAGAATTCGGCTGGGACAGTGCACCACCTTCTCTCTGTGTATAACGACATCATTTTTTTCATCTCCTCCCTGCATAAAAAACAAGTTAAAAACTTTGTCCATTAAGTGAACGAATTGGACGCTTTGGGACTTAATTTGCTATCAAAGCTTTGAAACTCAGAGCCTAACTTTGTAGGTATAATGCAGAGAAGAGAAGGTTGTGGTTCTCTTCCCTCGCCATCTTCTCTTCGACACCATCTCCGTATGCATATGCAAATGAATTTTAGATCCACGTGTATCGTGTGCGTGTGTGTGTACGTTTCCGTACATAATCTAAAGCCTGCTCGTACGTCGCGAAATGATTAGAACCCGGCCCCCCAGGAGTATATCATGTTCACATACGTGCGTACGATGCATATGTGAGCATTCATGAACAGGAGAATGTCTAACGTTCACAAATGCATGGATATAGACGCATTAGGTACCGAAAGACGGGTTATCATCTCCGTACTCGGTGCACATCCGACGGATCCGACCACATCCTGCACAATCTTCCACCTACGCAGTGTTTCCCTATAAACATCCGTGCAATGTCTCATATTCCCGGGCAACGACATCGCCAATGATTATTAACAAAGTGATGATGTACGCTGTATAATTACAAACACCGTTTCCTCATTAACCGAAGAAAAAAAAATAGAGAAACAAAAATTCAAGTGTGCATAATATATCGTATCAAGAGTGTCGCGTGCATCGGTCGGTCGTCAACCAGCTAATTACATCCAACCAGACAATTATTAATTAGGTGAAAACTAGCCATGCTTACCATGATACTAATTAGATGGCACGCAACTAGTTTCCAGTGTGTAATTGACAACGGTATGTTCACGACGTTGAATGGACTGCATTAGACATCTCATGTGTTTCATGTCGTTCGAAGCGGAGATTTTTAACCATTCTGATACTATTCGCACATTTTTTTTTTCAAGCGTTCTTGGAACCCATCCAAAATCGATGAAACCTCGAATAGAAGTGTATCAAAGTATCCTAGACTTGCACCATGATGTATGTACCTACTACAAAAGTGTGTTATGTTCATAGATAGAAAAGATAACGATAGAATCTATTGTACTGGGTCATTGTGTACCACGTTCATGAATCCAGTCTCTAGTACACTAAATAAATCGTCAAAGCGTGACAACTGACACTCTATTCCACACTCTAGGCTACAACAGTGTACGGATAAAGTATCTGTACCCTGTACCGAGCATGTAGACGCCGTTTATACTGTCAAGGTATCAGTGAGCACATTACTTTACCACTTTACTGACATGCAACAACCTAGTTTACACCATCTAGGATAGTCCGCATCGTGCTCTCTCCACTGGTTCAGTGCTCACGCGATTCTACTTTACTTATCAGGTACACACCTGGGTAGATGGATCTACGAAAATCTCACCTGTTTTCTATTTCACAGTACATTTTTTCACCTACACAAGGTGTACCGTTCTTATTTGAATTTTGAACTGCGTACCATCCACTTTCTTCTTCCAATAATTATGTACCCTTTCTTCTGGTCTAAATGAAGTTCCCAGTATCCCAGGTTGGATCATGATGATCCCTGGATAGTAAACCCTGCCTAAATAACCATTTGGTTAATAATAGCACTGCGTACCACCAACTTGGACGGAGAAGCGAGTTCCTAGGAGCTAAATTATTTCTATTAATTAAACTAACAAGAAGAATTAGAAGCGCCCCATGCAGGCATGGCTTCATGGGCTACGCGGCGCAGTAGGTATACATAGGTGTAGCTTTACGTGTCTGCTAAGTTATGAACAGTTTGGAAACTGATATAATTTAATTTTAACGTTTCGATACTAGCGTATACCAACTTGCGGATAACTTCAGACCATGAAGAACTGATTTTTTCCTATTCGTGGCGCCGTCTTTGATCGAACTGATGGTCGGAATGGTCAGAAACCTTCAAAATCAATCAGAGAATGAGAAACGGACTTCAAAATGTACGAAGACGCAAAACATGGGTTATTTGAAGTTTGAGAGTCATAGTTGAAAAGTTGAAGCCCGCAAACGGCATTCAAATTCTTCCAACGTCAGATTAAGTCACTTGAAGTCAGTTCCTGATTTGAATGAAATTTGATACCACATGGTTCTTTGGATCGTTGATCACGAATCTGAAGTCAGTTTTGAAAAATTTTAATTCGCCGCATCCTCTGTGCTCCAAAAAAAAAAAAAAAAAAAAAACATTTCGATTTGGATGAAACTTGGTACTCGTAGTTTTTTTGGGTCACTGATAACGAATTTAAAGTCAGATGAACGAAATTCAAAATGGGGATGAAATTTTATCAGGAAAAAACACTGAAAACATTCAAGATTTCATGAAAATTGTTGTTGAAATAATGGACTGTTATCAAATAATTAAAGTGAACCGTTTTTTGGACAAAAAAGGTTCCTGGATCCAGAATACGTGTGGGTATAGGGTAGAGGTAGGGTAGTATAATATAAGGTGGGAGACTGCGTCGAGCAACGGGTCGATATCACTGTTTCTGTAGAAGGGAGAGAGAATAAGGAGAAAAAGAAATAGAGAAACCCCCCCCCCGAAAAAAAGCGAAACTTAGTCTGTATAAAACTTTGCAGGCTGAACACAGAACCCCTGCGTGTGTATGTAATGTGTTGTATATAACTATTCCACCCTCGCGGGTGTGTGGGGAACGAGTTAGTGGGATGAGTATGAAGGTATAAAAGCGAGGAAAATAACGCGATCACGCGAGTAATCGTGAAATCGTGGAATCGTAATTGAACATATAACCCGCGAGGAATAGAAGAAGAAGAACGAAATGAAGAACCAAAGCGAAGCTTTCTACCATCAAACGCGATTCTCTCATAAGATTCTGAGCTTCTGGAAACAGCCTGTAGTTTCATTCGAAGTTCTACTTGATCGTAAATGATAAAAGAAACGACACGGTTTCCCACGATTAATTTTGCCGTTATTATGAATACTCGTTTAGGGGAATGCAGCAGACGATAAACAGTAAAAATAAAAATAATCGCTTCCCTCGAAGTTGAAAAAACAGAAATTATCATCAGATTTCAATTTTGAACGCACAATGTTAGATTCATGAACTGAAGTGATTCAAAAACCACGTTTTGTGAGAACCTAAACCGTTTCAGACCACCGTAATACATCTGGAATTCAAAATGCTTGATACATGACCTCGGATTCGTTATCAGAGACCCAGAAAATCTTCGGGTATAAATTTTCATCGAAATCCGTTCATCCGTTGTTCGATATAAGCTAGCTAGGAGCTAAAAGTGGTCGTTATCGTCCTCCGCGCATGCGCATGTCAGACATACTTTTTCTTTCTAGATTTACGAGTTCGCCTCTTAGATGCACGATATACTATTAAACGCTGCAGACTAGTTTTAATAAAAATAAAGTGCATGAAGATACTTTTTTGTGCCGGATTGAAACAATTTTCTGGCACATCCAATGCCTGCGGCAGACACTTTTCACTGTGTATTTCAATGGCATGAAGTTGGCTTCCAGAGTTCATTGACAATTATTCAACTAAATTTGAAAGTTTTTGAATTTTGGCGACTCGCCATTTTGGAACCGATGAATAGTAGAATTTAATTGCACTTCCGTGACTTTTTTTTTACAAATATTTGCCCAATCGGTTGACCCGATCGACTGCAATGAATTTGATTGAGAGTGGAAATGATTATTCGAATTGATTGAAACTGAGTCGGTGTACTTGAGCCTGAGAATGAATTGTTTCTGGAATGGTCGGATCTCTGGAATCCTGGAATTTTATACCTACCATTTCCGGGTTCCCCGAGGAATCTGTCGACAATCAATACTCACTCCGCAGGCCCACGAGCCAGAAGTTCGCCTCTTAGTATGCCCGCTCTGCAACGAATTCTATTCGCGAATTGCGTGTTGATAAAAGACGCACATTCGCGTTGATTGGCTTCCCACCTTTTTTCGCAAAGACAAAAATAGCTATGTTACAGGAGATTTTTCGATTTAGAAATTTTTTACAACCAATCACATCGTTCTCAATGATTGCTGTGTCTGTTTAACACTACAAAAAAATGGTGTACGACACTGTTGACTTGCTTTCATAAACATCAAAGAAGCATTTTATACCTGCAGTTTTCACTGGCCTCCATCGAATGTAAGATTTTTCCGAATTATCAGTCTGTGGATGTTTGCGAAAAATCGGCGTAACGAGCCTGGCTAAAAAGCACTTCTGTGCAGATGAAAGCGGAACAAAACAAAGCGCACTAGGAGTACAAAGAATGAAATAATCGGCAACGGCCCGCATCATAAGAGAAAAAAAAACTGCAGGTTCCATTTCCCCCATCAATCCGATCAATTGCACCGAGAATAAAGAATGGACTCGGATGGATAAAAGCTCGTGCGATGTGGCATGGAAAAATCCTTTTCGTACCATAAATGGGTTTGATCTCTATTCGATTTTCGAATCTGGGTCTATGGGTGGCGCAGACGAGGGTGATGGTTGCTGCAGCTACGAACGTCAATTAACAGTAAGTGCTTTTCCACAACGAGGTTAATTGAAATGGCGTCAAACCAAATTTTCATTCAAGTACAGCAGGACACCCGAAGAGGGTCTGGCGAGTTACCCTCTCTAATCGTATTTCTGTTACCGTAGGTGTCGCCTCGTCCTTTATTCCTTCGCAATTTCACCTTCTTCTCGTTCCTGATCCTTCGAAGACTCGGTCTCACCTTTTACCCTATTATACACGTAGTTAAATCTTGAGATCCTCCTCACCTGTCACTCCGCGTTTTAACAAGCTTCGTTGCCCTCGTTATCCTCGCGGTATCTGTCGCTCGCGATATCTCGGGATCAAATTTGGAAACAAAATTTCGTTTTTCATTATTTCTGGAATATTTTAGGGAGCACAAATATTGATTAGGTTATCAGATAATGAGATGTCAGAGATTACAAAAGACTTCAAATATTTCTAGGGATTTCAAAAATTCTAGAACATTGAAAAAAAAATCCGGAATCCTTGGATTTCTTCTTATTCCAACCAACTTTTCCAAATTCCCAATGAATAATTCCAAGAAAATGGAGTTTTAATAAGTAAAAACAAAATTCAAAACGTGGCGAAACGAAATGCGACCTCAGCCTTGCCAAAAGCCTTTGGCTAACAAAAACCGCAAGTTTGCGGGCTTGTGGTTTTCGTTACGTCAAGTATGTACTTGCGGCTAGCCCCAAAAGCCAAAGTGGACTTCTCGAATCTCGCAATAATGGCTACAAACTACCTTATTATGAGATACCATTATCCCGCAGATACTTCATTGCGTGCGTCTACAACCTCCGTCAATTTATCTGCGGCTATGGAAATAATTCCTCGAACCACGATCACGCAGACCTTCCTTTTTTCGTGTGTCATTTCAAATTATCGATTACAGCGATATTTTTATCGGGCATAAAAAGCATAATAAAAACACGATTTATGTGACATAATAATTTATTCAGATTGATCCATTCGAAATAAAAAATAAAAAATCACGATGTATTGATAACGGATCCAACGGATTTGAATGAAATTTGGTACCACATGGTTTTTTGGATCGCTGATCAAGAATCTGAAGTCAGATTTGCGAAATTCTGGCTCATAGTCAGCCCAAACCCTACCAATTCGTCATTTTAGTTCCTCGATAATATTGGAATATTGGTTTCTCCATTTTCAGCATTTTTTTCTTCTAGTTTTCACCCACCCTTATTGAATTCAGCAAGTTTTCGTGTCACAGCTGCGCTGCAAACTCACGATCTGTATACATGAGACAGCAAGCCTAATGTCTAATCTATACAGCGTGATATAGATCCATATGTAGGGCAAAGCAACATACTGGATCGAAGCACCAGCATGGCGTTTGATTTTCGTGACCTTGTCAATGAACCTTATCGATCGCGCAAGACTGCTGAACGACCCCTGGGCCAGTTTGTCCGTTGTGAATGTAGGACAGTATAACAATATTGTAGAACATGGCAACAGCTGGGTTTAATAGTTACTTTCCTATAGTATGCTTCCTGGCTAATTCATACCCTTGGCTATAAACTGAATTAGTAATTTTGGATTAACGGCCGGCGTGGAAATTGAACAAACAATTGTTCGTCAACTTTGCTTGTGAACAGATTGAACCAATTGAGTACACAATAATTTTATTGCCTCGATACTCGAGAGATCCGTTGAAAAATGTCGATTATACCTCCTTTCTAGCATCAAAATTACATCTGTCGTAAAAATTTGATGAGGAATCATCGAGTTATTCGCTATTTCGTTAGTTTGTGGTGAATTTAGATTCAAATTCACCTTGGAAAATAGAGCTTCTACACAACACGGAGGTGAAGCTTGCGAAGAACGCCAATAAAAACGGCGCCATTGATTTTGATAGCCAACTGAGTGTCCACAAAATGGAAATAGGATACCATTTGATGAGTCATAATTTTTCTCATTGATTTTCCTTCGATATAATAAAGATATGAGCTTCTGAGAAAATGTTTCTATATCGTCTGCACCGTCTACTGGTTGGATCCAATTTAGAATCACATCAATATATCCAAGATTCTGCGATACAGACGTTCCATAAGCTCCAGACTCCATGAGGCTATAGCAGATAGTGATTTCCCGCTAAATAAGCAATCCACGTCTGCTCATAACCAACAGCTCGAAACAGGCAACGCAACACGCCATACACACGATCGTGTCTACAGATCTATTGATTTCTTTCATCCCCTGATTTACAGTGTTCCATTATAGCGCGTCTACAGTTCAATACAAGTCAGGAATAAAATGGTGCGGCTCACCGCGGGGTGTGGGGTTATTAGGGTATTGGGACCGGGTCCTGGTAACACTCCCCCTGCAAAATGGGGCCTCGAATCGGCGCTTAGAAATTAATTTATAGTCTTATTATACAGCGATTTCTTTTGTTTTACGTTCGTTAGCTTCGCTCTTGGGGGTCGCGTTTGGTACTAATATACATACGTATATACGTATACGTTGAAACTCTTCTGGGTTTGGGAAGGGGGGGAATCCCAGCCGGTTCATTTCCTCCATTCTTTCATTTCATTCGTTTATTATATCATGTATACCTATACCAACGACAGAGTTTTCCTCTCTCGATTGTTTTTGCTCCATGGAGCATGCATTATGTAATCTCATAACTTCCCTACTGTTATAACGAAGTTAGAATCACGAATGGGGCAAAAGCTTCGATTATATTCACGAATTACTACCATACAGGCAGCTACGGGTGCTCGACACCTGGCACCAGGTATTATTATTTCAAAAACACCCTTACGCCTGCCACTGTAAGAGAAGAGAGAACAGGGCCGACTAATCGAAACACACTGAAATTTAATCAACCGAAGGAGACGAAAGTTGAACCTTCACCTTCGTGAAAATCAATATTCAGATCGCAGGGCTGGTAGCGATGAAAGGGCCCAAAATAAGTTTTTCAAATTTATTTAAATAGTATAATAAATAGAGAGAAACTTCATTGATGTTCAAAGTTTTATACAGAAAGTATTCCGTCCATTGGCCCAATTATAGAAAGTATGCGACCAGATATAGAGAAATCGGACAAAGTTATAGTTTGTCCTCTCGGAGAATGAGCGCAGATTAATTAGCGATCGATCAATATCGGTGCAGTGGGTTCGCGGTTTTTCAGTTGGCGAGGTAGCCAGGTAGGCAGAGCCTCGGTTAGGTTAGGTTAGGTAGAGACACAGGCAGAGGCAGGCGCGTTATTGTAGAATTTCAGCAACTGCTAGGCCGTATAGCTATCCAGCAGACTGCTTGAACTCTAGAGTTCGTTTTTTCATTTCGAACGCACGCGCCGCACGGTTCAGAGCCTCGAGTCCGTGTAGCTTGCAAGTCGGAGCTTTCAATGGACGACAAATGCGCGGGCGACTGGCGAGCAACGCTCTGTCTCGAGCTACAGTCTAACCCTCTGTCGCCTCCCGCTCCCGCTGCTGCGCTACTACACGGTACACAGTAGCTCTGGTATTAATCAACAGTCAAGAGTCAAGTTTAGTCGCCATCCAACCTTTCAATTTATGTTCATAAACGCGTGCCTCCATCCTATCTTGATCAAAGAGGACACTTATCAATCACAGTCAAGCACATTTCTCCAATCTGGGGGATGGGACGACTCCTTCAACTTTTTTCCTCAATCTCTGTTCACAGGATTTTTTTGTTGTTATTTTTGTTTAAAAAAAGGTCTTCACCTGACTCAGCGTGGGAGTTGTGTAAATTCTCGATATTATTTGTCCAATCGATATCGAGAGAATGTTGAAAAAAGATGTTTGGCAATAGATGCAATAACGGCATCGGTATACCGTGTCTAAATAAGGATTGTAAAATGGTTGAAAGCGAAAAGCAACAGTTTACATAACCTCTCGTGGAACTCGTGCAGAGCCCGAGCCAGTGGAATGGCGAAACCGTGGAACCGTAGCGTCTGCCGGTCTGCGAGAGGCATAGCGTGGCAGCTAAAATCACCCTTAAACTCTGTTTCCATGTATACCCTTATACCCACACTACCGTAGGCGCGTCTGCGTGTCGGTACAGTAGATATAAGATAGCTGTCTGGCTGGCGCGCGGAGCGACGCTCTCTCTCAATCTCAATCTCTCCCTTTGTCCCTTCTCTTCCCTTCTCCCCTCTCCTCTCTCTCTCGCTTAATCCAAGCTCACAGCGGGGCGAGAGTAGCGTCTGCGACCGAAAGCAGAGGATAGGCGTTGAAAATATCGACGTTTTAAAGTAAGTGAAGGTAACGCAACGCAACGCAACGCAACGCGCGGCTCTAGAAGGAGGCAGACTACACTCGCTCTCGGGGTAACTGCAGTTACCCACATCTATTGTCGGGGGGGTATTATACACCGACATAGTTATACACATGCGTTGGGACTCGAGTTGAGATAAGAGTCAATCATGATCCCTCAAACAAATCCCACTATACCCATTCCTGTATCGGTCTCTTTCCCCCCCACCCCACCCTTACCAACGTTTGTTCGCTCGATAACAAATGAAATAGACCCGGGGATGAAGATATTAAAAAACAATTTCAGCTTTTTCTCTTCATTCTTTCCCGCTATCTCCCCGATAATGCAAATATGTATCTTAACAAACGGAATTTTAGCGTTCGGGTGTTTTTGCAACGCTTTTTTTTTACTTCTGAGCCTCTTCTTCTCATTGACTAGTACAATAACGTTTATTTACATGTAGTTATGCTCGTGTTTTTTGTTGTTCCTTTCTTCTGTTGAGTTACTTATCTTTATTTACGTTTCATTTTAGCAACGAATTTCTAGTTTTCAAGTTTGTTCACATAATTTTTGGCTGTTCTCCGAGTTTTTGATGGGTTACTTTGTTTTATTTACATTAACGGAATTCTCGTTTCCGTCTTTATTTACTTACTTCTGTTTTTTTGTTTGTTTTTGTTTCAATTTCACATTTATTATTTCTTCACCATTTCCTATATGGTTTTGCTGCTCGTCGATTTTATTGTCGTTGACCTTCTTCTATATTTATCTACATTCAATTTCAGCAATGAATATTTGATTTTCAATATTTTTGTTGTACTCGAAATTTCACTTTCTTCCCATTGTTTCATCCTTCGAAAGACGCATTGTTTGTTATTTTGTATAATTTTTGTTATCATGTTTATCAGTTTTTGTTGCAAAGTTATTTTTGTCGATTCATTCCACGTATAGTAGGGATGTTTACTTCTTTGTCTCTGCGTTCCCTATTTTCTTTCACTTTTTCCAAAGAGCAAACGTTGTTCAAAACAATTGTTACACAGACCGTAATGATAACACGAAACAAAATAAAAGATGAACAAAACAAACGTGTGTAAATAGAGGATGCTGGTGTTTTGTTTCGATCGTATAATGAAGAAATCCCAATAATAGTACGAAATAATCGATCCCTCGATGTGCAATACCCCTCGTCTCGTCATGGTTTCGACGATAGTTTCTAAACTGATCGTGAGAATCGCACAGTCGCGGCCGTTTGAGAGTCGCTTTTCAACTCGCAACACCGCGTTGCACCGTTGGCTGGGGGTAGAGTGGAGTCAACCTCTTCACCCTCTGGTTGAGCGCCACTGCCCCCTCCCCCCACTCTCAACCCTCGAAATGGCCAGAGCGCTGAGAGTAGGACTCGCAAGCCAGCAGTGACGAGTGACGACCAGTAGTCGCGAGACGCTCACGGTGCTTGCGTCGCGTCTGTGAAGTGAATAACCGTAATCAGTGTTTCGGAACGAAATTTTTTTTCACACCGTGTTACCATCGGCCACGTCCAAGTCGTTATTGTTCTTCGCGTCCTACGTCGCGACGGTGGGTTTGATATTATTTCTAATCTCCGTAGTTAGTTTTGTGTTAATTTTAACTTCGTGTGTGATTTGTTTTCTTATAGAATATTATTATTATTTTTGATTCTTTTCTTTTCGACGTAAATAGATGATTTAAAAAAAAAAACAAGTTCAATTTCGAATCTAACTGTTTGTTTTATGATCTTTCTTTTGTTTCAGGTTATTATTTTACTGTGTTTTTGTTTTTTTCGTTGTTGTTGTTGTTGTGTTGTGCGTGATGTTACACGTTTAGCGAGCATATCGAGACACTCGGTGTATGTGTGACACACCAATCCGAAGTACATTCTCTGCGATAGAGGTGGACGTATGATTCGTAGGTAGATTCGACTCGTGTAGAACCGTACCTCTACCATTCTCAGTCTAAACTCCTACGCGCACGCCTGGCGTCGCTTGTGTTTTGTTTTGACATGTGTGTGCTCGATCGGCCATATTGGATTACCGCATCTTTAGGAATATAACCAATTATCACTGTCTCCTCTGTACCTATGTGTGTATATGTCTACCATAAAGAATCTAAAACGTCGTCGTTGTTGTTTCGGACCACTTGAAGAACGGAGAAAACTCTACGCAGTCTATGATAGTCGGGGTAAGAAATTACCTCAGGTGAATGGTGGCTAGTTTTCTTTTATGTTTATATATCTGTTATTGTTTATATTTACTCACAATTTTTCACTAGATTAAATAAAAAAAACTAACCATTTGATTTATTATGTTGAATATTGTTGTTATTGTTGTCCTTTCCTTCTGTGTGTGTGTGTGTGTGTGTTTTTGTACTGTCTCCTTTTCACGTAAGGAATTTAATAATATCCTACGTAACTGAAAGTGAAACCTAACGAAGAAAGTAATGGAAACAGTGAATGAAAAAATAAGAAGAAAGAATTTATTCGTCGAAGTGATTCAGCTCTAATTAAATAATAACGATGTTGATGTATCACCGTATCCCACGCTTGTACTTTTTATTTAATAATAATTGTGTAATTAGATTGAGACATGTAATACGTTCACTTCATTATACGAGTAGAATTGATTATTTACGTAACGTCTATAGTAATATATATTATTTTATAATCCTGTGTTGTTGTTTTGTGTCTGTTGTTCTGTTCCTCCTAAATATAACTAATATCAAGAGTGGACCCAAAAGTCCCGTGAATTCCCTTGAAGTCCGTGAAGACTGCTGTCTGATGTAGAATATCTGTGTTTCGTTTCGAAAGAATCTGGGTGTATATATTCTTCAATCTTCAATATCAAGGCTGTCCAAAACTAATTGATTTACCGCATTGATTGTTGTAAATATCGTATAATTGGTACTAGATGGACGTAAAGTTTGATAAAATCAAGAAAAAGGATTTATATACGACTAGATCGAGATACGTATGTGGATGAAAGAATTTGAATGATTTAAAAGAGTGAAAATTATATGCGACACTTCAACCTGTACGACTTATACTATGCATACCCATTACACGTGATATAGATTGTCTGTAGGTATGTACATACATATAGAATGTAGAGTCTAGACTGTGTATCGCGTACTGAGCCGGTTGGTCGGGAGAGAAAGGAGTGTAAAAAGAGAAGTGAAGAAAAAATATTGTAAAAAGAGCCTCGATTTTTGTGTCTGCTTTTTCCTTTTTCTCTCTTTCTTTTTCCTTCTGTACCTTTACCTCGAGTTTCTAGGTTGCAGTTGGGTTCATATACTATCTGAGGATTCAGAGTGTATGTACTATAGAAAATCACGCTCTCAAATAGTTGTTCAGGTTATTTTCTCTCTGTTTTTTTTCCACACAAACGAAATTAATGTAACACTTTGATATTTTAGTCAGAATAGGGAATCTAGTCGATGTGATGAGCGATACTTGAAAACAAATTCAACATTCCGGTATAAATGAATAAATAACCAATAATACGATTCATATCCTGTGTGTGCGGAAGCCTCTGAATATTAATCAACGTTTTATTGTGTCATAAATTCTTTCTTTTAATTGAAAAAATAAAAAGGACGGCAAACAAAGAATAATTGAAAATTTCAGTAAGGCGCATATATACCTCACAATGATTTATTCATCTCTAACGAATATTGGCAGAGGTGTTGAAAAATATCATTGCCAATATTCGCGAAGTCGTCTACCTCCAACTATAACCAGAGTTCAATTTCCACGTCATGGAGCGCGTGCGTAAAATTAACGATAGTGCCAGATCAGCAATTGCTGGCCGTATTTGTCTGAACAAGTATAGGGAACTCATTGTGAGCCTGACTCAGCCAATCATATTTAATCAGCCCTGGCATGGCGGTACAGACATTTTTGCTACGGCATCTATGAAGTTTGCTGCTTTTTATGCGATTGACCACTGGCAACTGCTTAAGTGGCTACAAACTCGCTGATTGGTCTCCACCTGAACTAAGCTCTTGGTGAATTCTTGATAAAAACTATCGTTGTAACAAATTTTTCAAAATTGCACATACATCATTGTTTAGAATTTGAGAATTTCTAAAAGTTACATAGTTTGCCGAGAATTAAATTCCCAGACTCGTTCAACCGACCTACCTGTTTCCAGGAGAAATTTGACACGCTGATGTAGAGTGTAGGAGACCGTCTCTCGACTCGGTGTGGCGGTAATTTCTTTTTATTTTTCTCCATTTTTCATCACCGTACATATTTTTTTTTCTGCGGTGGTGTTTTTTTTTTTGTCCACGTTATTTTTTCATTTGTACATTTATGAACAGAAGGAGGCAGCTGTATATAACGATATGCTCTCTCGCCGAGCGAGTGACTATATCTGATCGTTAGCGAATCTTTACTTTTGTTATCACGATAAGAAAACAAAATTCTCGGAATACGTACATCAGACATTTTTTTTTTAAGCCATATAAACAGCTTTTTATTTGAAATCTCGCTAGTCTTTACTGTTATTGTTATACAATACCGTGGAGATTTTACGAGCCTTCCGTGAAGTTGCGCTTGGGCTTCCATGCTGCTTCTTTGTTTTTTATCTGAAAACTCAGTGATGTACAGTGGAGTACAATTCATACCATTGACCCCGTTCATCTTAAATACACAAATAAAATAATAACAATAACAATTCTGAGGGTTACGAAACCCGGCTGCAATCTTGTATCATCAATCGTATGATTCGTAAGAGAAAATGAGGAAATGATGAAGATAACGTGAAGAAGAGAAGATTTGAGCAACAGCCATTGTGGAATAATTTTCAATTCACATCCCAAACGTCCGTTTTACTCCATCAATTGATATCCAATTGTTATTTTTAAGGCTTCAAATACAACAATCTCTATTCTAAGCTCTCAGGTATTTGGAATTGTAAGTCTGCATTCGCACATCAAACTAAAAAACGTTTCTTTCTGCTTCTTTATTTCGTATCCGGATCACATAATGTATACGTGAATCTTGTTTCTTTTTCGGTTGCGTAATATCTACGAATATACACGCTACCAGTAATAATACCTATACTTTGCTCGCTACCAGCACCGTGTTCTGTTCTGCTCTGCTCTGTTCTGTTCTGGCTAGCAGCTCAGCTCGGCGCAGCAGCACCAGCACCGAACACGTCACGCAACGATGTAGGTCGAATAAATTGTTCGTTTGGTTCGGATGATGGTCCAGTTATTACGAAATATGTAACATTATGCACGTTCGTTGTACCGAAATAAACCACAACTTCTGCTATGAATTTTGTACTCTTGAAACATTACTGCATAAGTTTCAGCTAAATTTAGGATCTGTGCTTCCTACCGTCTGACTTTCAATCAAACTGTTCAAATTAATCGAACTGGTTTGAAAATTCTCAATCTTGGTGCCGATGATAATACGATGTGCACAAGAAAAATCAAACTGAAAGAATAATTTTGAGTTATTCGTCTTTACGTCAATTCCTTATCTTTGAATTAAATTTTGTTCTCTATTGTTCTAGAATCAATGCAACTGCAACAGCTGTAGCGTATTCATAGACATGGATTTTCATCCAACTACTGTTCCAATCTCAATATCAACAAGCTGAAGAAGGTAAGTGTTTATTTACTTTTGTTGCGTTCCCCTTATCATCTTAATTATTTTACCCAGTTTGAATAGAATATAAAATAATACATGTTACTTTACGCACGCGGTTGTAATATGAGTGAAGATGAAGCGATATGGAAAAAGAAAAAAGAAAATGAGAAAATAGTAGCAAGAAAGCGAAGGAGATTTTTTTTTTTTTTTTTTTTTTTGCGATTTTTGGGGGGGGGATGGGGGGGTTGTGATGATGAGGTGAAACTCAGGGAACTGACGATGATATACATATCTCTACTACTACGTGATACCTACATCGCATGGCAGTCTCTTTCTCTCGAGCTAGAAAAGCATGAGAAAGAAAGATAAGATCCCGTCGTTTTAAGGAAATGAATCTTTTTCTTTGAATGTTTTTATACACAAAGGAAACAAAGAAAATGATAACAGTAATGATAATATTGAATGAACTGGAATTCTGGAAACTGGATCATATCTAGCTAATTGTAAGAGGGAATGAAAAATCTCATTTTTTATAGTAAAAAGTCGTTTCCAAAATTAATACATGCTTTAACTTGCTACTTTACCTTCCATAAGTGGAAGTAAGCATTAATTCGTTGGTTGGAGATCGTTTTGATTTTACTTTCTGCTGCGCAATGTTGTTTCTCTCGGTGCTGTACAGACTAAAACGTAGTATGTGCTGCGTAGGTGTGAAATTTCATTTATGTATTTATTCCGGAATTCGGTATACATGTATATACATAACGTTCTTATATTACATACCATTTGGCGTTTCTCTATTGGATACCGGCTACTGTACGTATGATACTTTCGCAATAATATAACCAAGAGTTGATATTTTTAGACACGATTCTCACTGTACTATAGAGTGTGAAGTATGCTTCACGGTGTACGAATACGCTGACCAATATTCGTTCCAGTTTTTTTCTCTCTACCTCAAATACCATTTTTACTATTATATTTTCATCGATAAGTTTAATGAAAGCCATTGCCAAAAATACATTGAACAGATTCGTTTTTTTTTTAATGAAATTGAACCTTCACTTGAGAAATATGAATTTCAGGTAGGAAAGAAAGAGGTGCATTTTTTTAGATTTTTCTTTTTCCTTTTTGTTTCCATACTGTGATTCTGTATGAGAGGAGCATCTGCGTTAAGTTTCTTCTGATTTCACTTAACGAACTGCTTCCATTTTATTCCCATGGGTATAAAAGAAACGAACAAACACGTTCTACTACCAACAACTCGATTCTTGAGATCCATTTGATCGTTTACGATTGACTACCATGTCAAGAATCAGAATTAAAAATCGAAAATCGTTATTCTTCAGTGTCATACAAATATAAAGATTGAATAGTAGTTTTATCATCAATATTGCATTGAATGCAGGAGTAAATTATAGGAATTGCCAAAAAACACAAACAAAATAGTTACATTCGTTCACTGGCAGTTTTTTTTCCTTTTTTCAACTATAATTCGATGAACAAATTTTTGGGGGCCTTCGGTAATATATGCATGTGTGCATGTGAATATGCATAATATACTCATATAACCGTAACGATAGTTCAGCAAAGAGCAGCATCATCGACTGAAACTAGGTGAAATGCGGATGTTGATGTTGTTGTTGTTGTTGATGATGGCGATGGGGTGAAGGTGGTTTGGTGAGAACGCGGTGCTCTCTATTCCTTCGTGAATGTATGTATGTGAAGTTGTACCTGTTCTCTATACTCCTTTTTTTATTTCATACCTGTATAACGTATACCAGATTGTATATACCTTTATATACTTTTGTTTTTTCATATCCTAACACTTTACCACGGTGGTTGAACATCGTATCTAACCTTCTCCTCCGCGTATATTCGCAGTAGCTGTTCGCAACAGGTTAGGCTATACCAGTTTTGCTTTATAATATGATCGTACAGAATTTCTGAAAAATAACATAAACTGCCTTATTGCAGTTATTCAGATATTCCAAAGGAATGAACATTTTATCAAATAATGTTGATACCAATGAGAGAAGAAATTTGAAAAAGTGTCCAATGGAGGTACAGTGCTTGCAGTGAAACTGAAAATAACTATGATATGTGATCATACATATTAGGCAGATTTTATGTATTACTTGCTTATACAAAATGACGTCACCAGGGTCCATAATGTATAAACGTACTTGAAACCATTTTCTTTATTTATGCACAGAGAGAATGATTCATGATTCTAATTATCATCTTCTAGTCATCTTCTTCCGATTCGGAAGAACCTAAGAGAATGATAGCGAAACGTGCAGCGAGCGTCATTACGAGGTGAAATGAAGAAACGTAAAACGTTTGTCTATTTACATTATATCATCACTGTGATGAATTGAGTAAGAGTGGAAGCAACGCAAGTAAGCATCCATTAGACACACACCTATTATTATTCATAAGTATAAACGTATGACGTGTACGTACGTGATACCCTTACCATCTACGTATGGCTGCAGCTGTAGGTCGGATGAAAGTTACCGGGTGTTACGGTATATTCTAGTCACCAATATATACGAACCCGTGACACGCTTACACTTCTCTTTTGTCTACAATATGATGGGGTATTTTTATTTTTAACCCACTTTTAACGCCAACCATGTTGAGATGATGCGTGGTGATAAAAAAAACTACTGCAGTAAAAAAAGAATATCATTGGTTTCATGTAGAAACTAAAATCGTGGTTCTTCAGTTTTAGCCAATGCTAAGTATTTTGAAAAAATGAAGAGTTCAAAGTAAAGTGATGATCCTTTCCAAGACGCTGATCCGAACCCTACCATTTCCTGTGTCTTTCTCTGGCTTGTGGTACATCACCACCATACCATACTTTCTCTGAGTTTTTTATGCTACGTGATTAACTCGGACGTTACCGTTAGACAATTTCGTGCTTGACCTATCCTCCCCGTAGATGGTATAATCCGACGTATGCATGTACGTAAAGGATCGGTCGGTCTGTAATGTACTTACAGGTAATAAACTAGTTACGTTCTAGACGGTCGATTAGCACGCGAACTATATTACCCAAGAAGAAGAATGAGGTGCAGTACTTCTCGGTTCTTTACCTGATCGTTACTTGCTCACGGACCATGATAAAGTAATTGCCACAGATAGTCACATGTTTGTATGAGATTTGGTTCTTGAAATAGCAGATAGCCTAGAAACCGTCAATCTAACATCTTCTGAATACAGAATTCTTGAATTGATGTCCTATATTTTTGCAGTGATTCTGAGGTAGAGAACATTCAATATTCTTATTGTGAGTCTCGGTGAAATTGACCAAAATTTGAATATACCTTGTAGTTTTTTGAGTCACCGATAAAAAGTATCAATGGACACAAACAAAACAATGGACAGTCTTTGAATTACAGAACACGACTCCGCAGTGAAGTGAAATGTCACATAGATAAAAATTGACAGTGAAAAAATGAGGGAATTCTTAATCTTCTGTTGATGACAATTTTTTACCATTGACATGTGGTCAGTATGCTTATGAGTGATTGGTATTTTCAAACATACCTTAATTTTAATGGACAAAAATGATTAATCGACACTCAAATTATGTAAAAACCGTATAGAAACGATAACAACGACGGTTGATAATTAATGGACGTTCTTGTAAAATTGAATAGTGATTATGATATAGATTATGTCGTATAATATTACGACGCAATTTCATCATGACGTCATTTTCACGGTACCGTTACCGAGTCGCTCACCTTTAAGGTGGGCGATATAGTTGTATAGTATGGTACTATACCACTATACCTGTATCCTGTAGCATGTATAATACCTGTACACTGTACCTATCTATACTTCATACCCATAATCGATTGTGTTCTTTATTTGTTGCTTTTACCATCGTCTGTCTGCCTTGTGCACCAGCAAGAGAACAGCGAGCTAATTTTTATTTATTTTTTTGTCAAATTTGAGAAGGTCAATTCCAATTTTGGTTGACGTCGTTGTATTGGGTGACAAATCTAGAAGAAAAGATCATTATCGGGGACTTTTTTTCGCTCAGGGTTAGGGTTTGTGTAATTTGTTGTCATTAGTTCCGTTAGCAGACCTCGGGGTTTGTTTGTATTTGTCTTAAGGATTGGGCTTAGAATCTTCAGAGTAGGGATTTTGGTTTCTAGAAATAGAGATTTTCGTGAGGGCTGAACCTTAGGATTGTGTAAACATTTTCATTTTCCAAGAGCTTCGGAGTGTGTTATTTATGAGGTTCATTGTTTACTCGATCTTGTCTCTCAATCCCCGCACTGTAATTTCTCTGCGATTGTCATGCACCAACCACCTTGCGGCAACTGACTGTTATTAGTGAATGGCAAAATGATCGATTGATTCAGAAATGTTTTCCCTCTTTGTCACAAGTTTCTGAGTTTCTTGATCGAAATCTTTTGATGTTTATTGCGAAAATTCCGAAGAAATACCGAAACCTAGAGACCTCAGACCTTTGGACAAACAAGTAACCATGACAGACATCAACTGACTTCAAGTAACCATGACTGACATCAACTGACTTCAAGTTACCATGACTGACTTCAACCAACTTCAACTGGCATCAACAGACTTCAACTGACTTCAAGTAACCATGACTGACATGAAATGACATCAATTGACTTCAACTGACTTCA
>JAFFZH010015537.1:178841-189814 GCA_018420115.1 Euura saliciscinereae | reverse complement strand
TTACAGTAGAACCTCGATTATCCGAACCTCTACCATCCGAACCCTCCGTTATCCGAACCCCGAGCGCTTTATCCGAACCTTCTATTATCCGAACGTCAACTTGCTTTTTTTTGGTTATGCACGCGTTTTTGATATTTTATTAGACACATAGTATGTCACTATTTTAATGACGGTGCGAAATTTTTACCGGTAGTCTATATTTCACTTCAGGAAAACTCAGTTGAATACATATAGTCGATATTTTTTCATATGTATACATCATAAGATATATGGGTGTGACATATTTCTTGAATATTTCCCAGCACTAACATTACTGTTCGATTATCCGAATTTTCGATTATCCGAACTGGGCCCGGTCCCAATTGGTTCGGATAATCGAGGTTCTACTGTAATTACATTTTTAAATTGTAATGGTTAATGGATTTTGGTTCAATTACAAATTAAAATTGTAATGGTTAATGTATTTCGGTTCAATTACAAATTACAATTGTAATGGTTAATGTATTTCGGTTCAATTACAAATTACAATTGTAATGGGTAATGGATTTTGATTTAATTACAAATTACAATTGTAATGGGTAATGGATTTTGATTTAATTACAACTTACTGAAGTAATTTGTAATGGATTTTTTTTAAATTACAAATTACAAATTGTAATTTGTAATTTGTAATTAATTAATTACAAATTCGCCCAACACTGCTCTAGAGAATCAGACGATGTATGGTAAAGAAAACAAATTATGAAAAATCAGTGTCAATAGTTTCAAGAGGAAACGAGTGCCGTGAAGTAAAATTGCCAACTGTAGCCTATAAGGCGAATTATTTACTTGACAGGGTGAAATATTTATCTATAATGATATGTTTTTTTTCTGTGGGTTTCTTATTACTTTCAATGTCGATAGGATATTTTCTAGTTGTCTGGAAAGTTTTCTCGTTTATTGAAAACTGTCGAACGATGAGATTTTCATCGGACGTTCACCGTCTGGTCGAAGACAGACAAATATATCTGAAAAGTCCGTGTATGGAAACTTCGTAGGAATTTCTTTATCTACATATTAATATCGGGAGAATATCGTCCATATCTTCCATATCTTCCTAGAAGTTTCCTTTCTATCACTAATCGACTATTATTAGTCACTAATTGAACCGTCTGAGAGGGGAAATTAACGCTTTGATACACACTACTCGTGATTTTACGACATTATGCAAACTAGAAACTAGAGATCTGCACCTATGGCAGATCCAGCTATCGTTAGCCCTGTATATCAATTTTCCGATAACTCGACCCCCGGGATGAGGATCGACGTCTGAACCCAGAATTGGACGACAGATATCGCAACAGTGTTTCCGCATCATCTATAATGCCGAGGGGATATCAACTGTAAATTTATGTTGTGCAAGTGACTTCTTACTTCCACTGGCTTCGAATAACTTCCAGATAATTTCAAAGATTTACAAACACTTTTGAAGAACTTCCGAAGTGTCGGAAGCTTTGCCATTGATGGCCTAGTGTCTGCAAACTTTCCAAAGGTTTTACAACAAAATCATAAGAAACGAATTTCTAAAGAAAAAGCTGAACTGTGCGGAAGTGGAAAAGTGCTACTTGCGGAAATGTCGCGGTACTCTTAGTTAAGATACTCCTCGGATGTGGGTAGGTGGGTAAAAATACAAGTTTATAAATGCATGTATGTTAAAGAGTCGACGATGTCGTATCCGTAAGCGCTTGTTAACTCGGTTTAACTTGTCTGGATACTAGGGCCTCGCCATTGCAGCAGCGAGTTCATTGCCAGTTACGTAAAATTACCGGTCAGCAACACGTACGTCGGAGGTACAAAAAGTAAAAACTGCATCGAGTGTAGAAAGTGCAAACTTAAGTCTGATGCAAGTTGAGTATGATGAGGACACGAACTTTTCCCCGGCACAGAAACGCACGTCCTGAAACTCGAGAGTTTGAAGAACTTTCATCGAAAGTCGAACTCAAATATTGCTACTCGATTTCCATCGATAAACTCAATATGTACTTTTTCGGTAAGATTCGTATTCAAGCCGGACTAAAATTTTGCCACTCAATTTTCATCGATAAACTCAATATTGTACTCTTTCGGTAAGAATCGTATTTGAAGTTTTCCCGGAGGTTTCGGTATTGGGAAGCGGGGTAATCGATCGTTAGAGATGTAACGCACTCCATTTTTGATTGAATTAGGTCGAGGTTCTCGTCCCAATGAAATCGAGTACCCGAACCTATACATCGATTTGTTATAACTTTGGTATTCACTGAGTGTGCGGAATCGAAACGTCCATCAAATTGCAATACGTGCATCCCGATGCAGCTGGGGTTAAACTAGGTTAAATTACAGTCATTCTCATCGTTCAAAAGTGCAACTGGACTTTCTCTATTATACTATCACGTATCACTCGAGGCTGTTGCAAAACGTAGTTACAAGATCCAAGCCTATCATAATGAAGAACCAGGATTAAATTCACCGGGACTTAGATCCCCTTCATTTACTTTGCGGAATGACCTCAATTTGAAGAAATCTTTCTTTCCTTTTCTTATCATTCTTAACAGTTAACTCAGCCGTAAAAATAATCACTCAAATCAGCAAAGAACTCCGCGTTCCGGTTGATCCTTTGTTGAAATAAAACGAGGTATGGAAACCCCAGTGATTTAATGAGGTCGACGACTTTTTTCTCTCCACAAAATTCTCCCGGACTGATAAAAAGCCTGAAAAACCGGTGCAATAACCAGTTATAGAAATGGTATAATATGATGAAAGTTTTTCCTTCCGATCCGAAAGTCGAGTTCTGGGGAACTTTTACGATCCGCTTATCCCACTGTAACCACTGTATTTTGCGATAAATCGAGAAGAAGACCGTCGTCAGCTGGACCCGAAAGGCATCTTCGCGAGCATCTGATTGTATCCTCGAATGGGTCGTGGGATTCATTTTAGGTTACCAACATCTGTTTCGCATTAGGCGATTTGATTGGGACGGTGAAACATCCGCAATAATAATTGGAAAAGCGAAATGTACAAAACTGGTGGGTGGTGTGAAGATGTAGACTTACTTTTGGCAGCCCACATGCTGCCGTTCCTTAGAGATTGTAAAAAGGTATCCATCTCCGTTTTACAATTTTCACTCAATTTTCCAGGGATCTTTTTCCATCTGAGGGGATCGTATAAGTCCGACAGCCACTGAATGCTGTTAGCAGTTTTACCCAATGTCTCCTCCATAAAATCCAGGTCCAAATCCCTATCTATCTTCACGTCCTTTTCCGCTATGGTCAAATATTTTTTCCAGTCTAGTTCTGGGTTGTTTTTACTGAATCCGACCAACGGCTTGCGCCCCACATTCGGTCCGGCCGTTTCCGTAAAATCTTCAGTCAAATTGTAGTTTGGAGATTCTGCTATAACCCCGCGTACTATTCCAGGTTTACTCAACCGTAAGATGTTTGATTCATTTTCGGACAGAATTGTTACCACGCACCGAGACACAGTTAGCAGAAAAACAAGTTTTTTTAAAAAACAGATCATTATGTTATCCCCCTTTGTCTTCGAATAGGTTCCTCTTTATTTTCTCAAAGCACTTTCGATTTCCTTGTCTCTTATCTTTTCACCAGACCGATCATCGTAAAGCGATCAGCTTATTCGTAGCTTAGATATCCGGACAGAAAAAGGGTCATAATGTTTTCTCACTCCCTAGTATCAAGCCACTAATCCGAATCGATTAACCGGGAATCGTATCTGTGAAACACTTTTATTAAGAGCACTGTAACTTTGATCCTTTCTCGACAATGTGTTGCTTCTAACTGCGGCTGAATCTACATCGAGCCAATAATTATGTCGGACCTTATGTGAACCTGAACCGTATGTGTATATTATACCATACGCACTGTATCGAACGCACTGACATGCGGTTGCGTCAAGCTACGCCATTCCCTTTCCCCATGGATGCATTTCTCTAAAGTGCATACTGCAGATTTCGCTTTTGAGGCGCCTGAGTGCTCCGGGCTTTTTCATCACCTCATGTCTCCTTTCTTCTCAGAGTCTAGCTCTCAGTAAATCGCGGACAATGAGAACGGACTAGTAGACGACTACCGCATAGTGTCAAAAGATCGTTATTTATAACGCTGCGACCATGGAACACTTACGTCCATGAAATAAGAGCAATTATTACTCACCACACTCTTCAACATGTTACCACAGAGTTGGTATACCAGTTTACCGATCTCATGAACTGGGAGACTTTTTGCAAACCAATATCAATAAAACGATTGATTTTTCATTATTATACGTAGCATCACGAGTGTCGGGTTGAATTAGGGTTTTGTTCCCGTTCAGATAGATTACTTTTCTGTTATCTCGACGAGCCTTGAGGATGTGCTATCAGATTTATCGCAGGGAGTTTCGCCCCCCTTGGGTCTTGGAGTCTTGACATATCGCACCCTTTAGGACCAGGGTAAGAACTTCTCAAAGTCCCGGCGTTGAGTCGGTGTCTTCTAACCTATTAGTGAGTTCGTGGTCGTGAGCGAGTATTTTTGAAGTAACCGATGATTCCCCGGGTGATAAAAGACTTTTCGGAATTTTTCTGAACACTTGAGTGGTAATATCGACTGTCTCCGTCTACCCCGACACAAAAAACTGATTAATTTCTTGTCCCTTTCAGTTTGTTCCTCTGGTCATATACTCTGCAAGCTATTAGTTGACGTTCAGGCATAAAGGCAACTCATGCCAAAGACAGAAGCTGTCACGGGTGAACCAGCCACTGGATAATTGCCTCGCAAACTTTGAGAGAATGTGAACGTCGCAACGATGTAACATGAGCAAAATATATCTCTGAGCAGCATCCTACACTTTGGATCAAAGCTTGCTGCAAATTAATTCCTCAAAGGCTTCGACAACTTCCACGATCGGAAAATTTTCATCCCTGAATTTGGAATGGTATGGGAAGATATGCTCGCATGTAGCTGACTAAGCTCGGTGGTATGTACAAGATACAAGCAAGTTCGGCATAACTAGCAGCCCGAAAAATCGCCTTCAAGACTTGTGCTTCAGGCCGTTTATCATTCGTAGCAAAAGATACACTGAGATATACGACAAGGATTATTGGCACATTTTTTTCCTCAGGGAGAAAGATAAAAACGAAATTGGGCAAAACAGTGATTGATATTTTAACACCGTTTGTCGGCCTCGGGTCAATTCATCTTTCAACATTTCGTTCTGTAACCCAAGTTTCCACCCTATCGGAGGTCTTCGGCCGGAACATATAGCCAATATGTTTTGCAGAAAAGGGCCGATATCGATTTACCATTCGAGTCCCATTGCCCCACACTCCATAGACTTCTTGATGTCCCTAAACTCTCGAGAGCATCTTGCTCGTTGGTACTTTTCACTTAATCCACAGCCTCATTCAATTTTATCTTCTTTCACGAACCCCATACATTTTTATATCGATCGACTATTAAATTTTACTGGCTTATGATGCAGGTCCAAATGTCAAATTGGACACGGAATGCTGCATCGTGATTCAGGTCGTACATGATCGATCAGTAGGTATTACAAATGTTTTTTCTTCCCATTAAATTGATTACAATGCAAACGTTGTTTTTCATATCTATGCAGGCTAGGTGTAGGTGTAATCGGTGAAGTAGAAATGCAGAAGCATATTCGTGATACGTGTCGAAAAGTGACGTTCATCGTGTTTGCACCGGTTCAGCGGTGCTCACCGAGTTTCTACGCAATCGATTATGGGCCATGAACGGTGGATCGTTGCATGGATTGGCAGATTCGGATCGCAGCTCGATCCAAGGCATGGCTACTTTCTTTCCGCGACCAAGTCCTGGTTTAGTTGCATCGAGTATGGTAGTCGAATTATAAATGGGAGTATTCCACGAACCGACGAACCGGTAGAAATTCTCGGTTGAGAAACCACCGCGAATACAATTATACTAAATTTGTTTACTTTGTCAGACATTTTCCGAGAACATGAACGGATCTACGTGACATTGGCTGACAGTAATCCACGCTTTACTTTATACAGAACAAGAATGTATTGTTGTAAGAGTGGCGAGGGGGACTTGGATGAATGAATGGCAGCATGCCGACGAAAAGCGCCGGTGGAAATACAAATCCTAATTTAATTAAGCAAACCGTCACTGTGGCGTGTTTTGACTACCGAGGTATAGCTGTCGATCGATGTGCTGAATTTTGAAGCTAATTATTACAGTGTTGAAATTAATATGAAATGTAGGAAGCATTTGCGCAGATATTATTCATAAAATTTGTAACACAATATTGAAATAGTAATTGGAAATTATTCTAAGGGCAGTCTCGAAAACTAAAGAACGGATTCAGTTCATACATTTAGCAATCAATTGCGAACAAATGTATCAGTAGTGGAAATTGATTGGTCTGACGAAATTCAAGTCCATTTTCTTCAAGAACATTGCCAGTAGTAGGCTTTGATTTTTATCTCATGATTCTTATGGCTTGTGAATTTCATGTGGCATTGTATGGTAAAACTTTTGCAAATTTCCTATTTAGCTTCACAGTGTAGGATTTACGAGCGCCCTTTAGGAGAAATCACACGGAAAATTCCGTTTCCTCACATAGATGATCTTTTCGAGCACGACGCGACCGGTTACGGAACAGAAACGTATGTATACTTACGTCTGCACTTTCATGCAGATAATGATGCCAACAAAGATTTGAATGAAAATGATAGTTTGATGATTATTCCTGATGTGAAATCCCGTATTGAGCATAATTCCCACTGGTTATTTACTTTTTTGATTACACTGCGATCCGAAATTTGATTAAGTCTATTTGAATCGTCGAATATCTGCTGATATTAATTGGTTTGCACTATTCTTCTGCTAATGAGTAATGTTGAATAAATAATGTAAAGTATAGAGTATTTTGATCGGTTACAGAATAACATAATTACTCACTCTGTCTGCGGAAGTATGTAAGTTGATTGCGTTCTGTATATCAGTAGGTATCTCAGTCCCAATCTCTAAAAAAAGCTTCTTTAATTACATTGCCAAGTCTGGCTTGTGAGAAATCATAACGATTGGCTGACTGTCTTTAAATTTGACGTTTAATATTCATGACTATAATTGAACTCAGGCCATGCACATCTTTTAATTTGCTTATTTGTCATATCCTCAAATTACGTCACAGCTCATTATCTGTATGTAACTACTCAATCAATCGCGCTGCACGAAAATAATTAAAGTATGACGACATTATTTTGGCACGAAGTGCAAAGTACACTTCTCATTAATTGAGCGACGTCCCTATTAATCACGTGTAAAGGAATTCGATGGCAAAATTCCATCGCATATGAAATGATGATAATTTTTAACGTTACAGTCTCGCAGCCAGTCTCAAGGATCTGTTTATCACCTGAGGCTCAACTACACGACTTTTGGATCCTGTGAGAGTTTAGAATCGGTGTAAATTCCTCGAGATACTCCTGCGTGTCCTGATGACATTAGGTTCGAAGTTTATTGCAGTTCTACTGGAATCAATAACGGATACCTGCGGTGGCTGCAGTAGCAATCAACCCTCTGAGTTTTAGAGGGTTTAAAACTCGATGAAAAATTCATCGTAACTTTGTAGCACGTAGTCATTGTCGAACATCGATTCAATTTTATTGCATGTTGCAATTATAAGTAATTAATGATTATTAATGTTCATATCTACGGTGGTTCTTTATTTAACTATTTATTTGTCCGTTTTGAATTGGTTTTACACTTTTTACACCAACCGTTTCTTCGTCCCTATGATTCGCGAAGCAAAAATTGTAAATTGGCTCAAAAATCTGTAAGTATATATTTTTGTCGTTGTTTGTTGAATGGCAAGGAAAAAAATTTTTACGAAAATGAAATCTGCGCAAAAAATCATATTTTTTGCTTCACTTGGAATTTGTGATGTTTCTGTGGCTAATTGGAAATAAAAAACTTTTCCGTCATAATTACTTATTACGTGGCTGCGCATTCCTTTTAAGTCCAACGATTACTCTAGTGATTACTTCTTGTATCAAATTGGTGACTTTTCTGAAATTTGATTTTGCAAAATGTGTGTGGAATCGCTAAGGAGGGTCCTAAGTATGAAAGTTCGACCAGGTGAGATAAAATCGAATAAAATTCTCTTCGAGAAACCCGAAAAAATTATTTCCATACCAATAATAGTAGCCGCCGATTAGAAGGCCATAACCAATTTGAGGCTCATTATTGCAAAAATGTCTATATAGCCGAGGAAACTCCACGAAAAATTTCAGTATATTTCAAAACAAAGTTTTCAAGAAAAGTCGACTTTTTGACCCACTTTTTTAGAATGCTCCGAAAATTTGTAGACGTCATATTTTCGTACAAATCAAATGACGTATATAATTTCGCGGTTTTATTAACTCACAAACAAAAAAAACTTCGGAAACTGGTTACTTTCGAATATTAAGTAAAAGAGGATTAAACTAAACATTCCATGAAGAATAAAGAAAAAGATCGATAGCCAATTCGGTGAGGGTTGGGGATGGACTTGTTTCACTCTCATCTACCCTGTACATTTACCAAACGCTGTCCACATTTCGAAAGAATCATTATCTGGTATCGGATTCGATTTTGTATCGTTTAATTAATTTCTGAACTGATTTCTCTTCTTGCCCTCTTTCATTCCATTATTTTTATTCAATTCTCGTAATTTTCTCTTTGAATCCCACACGGAGACACGGAGTATGAAAAGTGAAGAAGTCTGTGAAAAAAGTCTGTGAAAACAGCTCAACGAGGTTCGTTATCTGGCAGGCGAGCTCCGTTCGAAAGTTACCGCGGTGGCTCTATCTATTGCGAGGTAAGGTCGAGTCTAGTACCTCGGTTTACCGATAGATCACGACGTCAAATACCTACAGCGCAAACAAACTCGCGATTACGACTGAATTCGATCAAAGCTCAAGGCACTCTGTTTAAAACCCGAATATCTATCAGTTTCGACGATCTCTACTAATCGTCAACTATATGCTCTATAATTAATCGCCAGCGTACTGCGATTTCCCCGGTTTTTTCACAGCGATCATAAGTTCGATTGATGTTCAAACTTTTTAGTACGAAGAAAGGCATCGGGCGAAAGATATCCGAATCGATGTTCAAGCATCGTCGGATAAAATACGTTTGATTGGATTCATTCGGTTATCAGATAAAACGAGCATGATTTTGATAATACTTTTTTGTACTCGTTACAGAAGTCAGGATGGCCGAGCGGTCTAAGGCGCTGCGTTCAGGTCGCAGTCCACTTCTGTGGGCGTGGGTTCGAATCCCACTTCTGACAAACTTTTTTACGATTCAATTTTGAGAATGATTAATCGTATCAAACAACAAATTTTCATTAAAATTGGGTAAGAGTTCATTTCAAGCCTGGTATCATCGATTCAAAAATTCGAATAGATTACATATAATCTTCGAAAAGATATTGAGAGCTGTTTTTGTCCTGACCTGATTAATACTGCTCAATATATTTCATTAATCGAATTGGAATTTCGAATCGCTTTATGAACAGGCGCAGATGATTAAAAATGATGTGCTTTTTTCGAGTTCAACCGAAATTGAGTGATAATGAGATAACTGCCATTCTATACCGATGGACATTACAAGACTTTTGTTCATCGTACGAACGCATTTTTCATTCATTCATTCATTCGAAAGATTTATTGCCAGCAATCAGGATGAATCTTTCTATATGGGAAATCGTTTTCATTTGGATGAACAAAAAGCGATGGGTCAAATTTTTTTTAGATAAACTAAAAATTATCAATCGCTAAAAATAAAAAAAAAATCCAAAACTTTGAGAACCAATTTTCTCCAAAGGTGAATTGTTGCTGACAAATTGTCTTTTGAATTGCATATGATTAATCAATGCGATCACCTTGAAAGACCGGATAACTTTTATACGTAAAGCAAATTTCCGAAATTGGGTGATCTTTATCTTGTGATGACTACGCATGAAAAGAAATTAGTGCCATCAATTCTTCGCGGCCCTGTCATTATACTTTTTTACCCCATATCCGATGCTCGGCAATGACCAATTACTGATCTTTCTGGCTACCCAGTGGTTTGAATTTTTTAGCGATAATTAATGCACGACGCGTTGTAGGTAAACCGCTGACGTGCAGAAAGAGTAAAAAAAAAAGGATCACCGTTTGCACATTAAAATCTTTACTCATGCATGCTAATTTATGGAATTCGAATTAAAGTCTGTACTCCAAAGTACCTGGGTAAAAAGACTCATTCATTCGCTATTCACCATCTGCTGTACCACAGCCCAGAAGCGGGTAGACTCAAAGTTCACATATGTTGCATGTCCTGTTAGCGTGCTAAGGGATCTATTTACGCTTAGCCAACATTCCTTCCTGAAACATCCAAGTTAGTTCGGTTATCGTGTAGGCACTCGATTTTAAACACGCCATTTCATTTTACGACCCATAACATATTCTATAACGTTAGATTGGCATTTTACATCACTGACGCATTGCAACTGTAACACGAGCGGTCATATCCTCAGCAATAATCGGTTTTTCACAATGGGCTAATCGAATCGATTGGGTGTATCTGGTTGTGAAAATTCAAGAATCGAAAGGATAGACAAACGTTTTAAAATACTGTGAAGCTTTTTCCGAGGATTTCAGAGGGATTCAAATAGTCTCAAAGGTGTCAATAATTTCAGAAAGGAGGTGAATCAGACTCCATAGAATAAATCGTGAAAGCAATAAAGTCGAAACAGTATAACTGGACAGTTTATTGGTGGTGATTCCGGATGATAGGCAACCCAACATACCGCGATGTTTGCTCAGAAGCTTTCTCGGTTATTTGACGCCGTTCCGCACATCATATCATCCGTTTGGCAAATTTGAAATTGAACTCGCGGGAATTGTTTGGCTTTTCGTAGCTTAGGGGCCATTCATTAATTACGTAATATTTTGT